>JAQMYM010000003.1:22364432-22384736 GCA_030014255.1 Parauchenoglanis ngamensis
TGAGTGTGTGTGAGTGTGTGTGTGAGTGTGTGAGTGTGAGTGAGTGTGTGTGAGTGTGAGTGAGTGTGAGTGAGTGTGTGTGAGTGTGTGTGAGTGTGTGTGAGTGTGTGTGAGTGTGTGTGAGAGGCAATAATACAACAGTAATAAGTTTTCTGTATGTTTACTACTAAAATCTACTGAATGTACGACCGCCTCGTGTTAACTGACATTTCCAGAGACGCGCTGATGTGCCTGGATTTTTTTTTTTTTTTTCCTCTCAGTCGAAGATCTTTTCACACACACTGTACACGTGTATACATATTCAATTAAAGAGTTCTTTGTTTACCTTCAGTCTTTATTTCTGTTGCTTTCCCCCCGGAATGTTACTTTTTTTTATTAAACATCAGTCACGTCACGTATTTACGACACACTAATTGAGCACCACGGTCTCGTCTCGGGATTAACGCAACAGGAAGTGATCATATGGAGTGAATTTTAACATGAACGCTCTCGTAATAGCGGCGAACAACTCGCGTGATCAGCGAGCTTCACTTTTCTGACGTGAATTTGAATTTCTGCAAATTTGAGGGAGTTCGACGTCATTAAGAGAACTGAAAGAATTTTAAGATCGGGATGTATAAATGAGTAAAATTACGTTAAATACGTAACTATTTTATCTATGATTCACATGAATGCCTTGTTGTATAACTACAGGAATAATAATGATGAGTCACTAGGCGTGCTTCCAGAACACTGAGAGGTTTTTTTTTTTTATAAATTGAAATTCAATGTTCACGTACGCTGGTTCTTCAGAGGAATCGACGCGGCAATGTTTCACAAAAAATCGAAAGCAACTCGTTTTTTGCATTTAAGTCACATGACCTGAAGTCGCCATGCCGACGCTTGTCGGCTCTCGCAGCTCCATCTCCGTGTTCAATCAGAACGGACTCTCGTTAATCGCACTCACTCGGTTGAGACGCAGACCAGGCTGTCTGTAGATGTGTTTTGTTTAAAACGGCACCGGAAACATGGCTGCCGTCTCGCCGCACTGATGGGTTTAAACGGCGCTTTCGATTCAGAAACGCGAGAGCCGTGTGACGGCAGAAACGTGTCGCAGCTCGGAGCGTGAGGCTGTTTGTTTGAGATGGAATTATATTTTAAAGATGTAAAGGCTTTCTTGTTTTCTCTTGAGCACTTAATTATAAAACACAGCTAGTCTCCATCTGAGCAGCGTGTGCATGTAAAATCGCAGCACCTGCCCAAAGCTGGAGTGTAAAACCAACGTGTGTGTGTGTGTGTGTGTGTGTGTATAAAAGAGCGTGTATGGCGTGGTAGAATAATGATGCTGAAGCAGCCATTATTACCATCGTTATTGCCATGGTGACATGAGATGCCATAAGCGACCCCGCTCAGTGAAGCACAGTAAAAACACACACACACACACACTTACTTTGCCCTCTCTTAAGCCCAGTGCAGCTTCACAACAATTCTCTCAAGCTATTTAACTCTCCCTGGCAATTTTTTATGTTTTTGCATCTCAGAACTTGTGTGTGTGTTTAGTTTGAAGCCACAGGCAAATATGACATTTGTTCCAGTCATGCATCAGATGGGAAATTGGATAGTTTATTGTGTGTGTGTAATAAGAGAAGTGTGTGTGAGGGGAAAGTGATCGCATAAACTCAGTACAGTGTGGACACATTTTTATCACATGCACTTTTACCAGTTGTGTAACTGCTTCACTGTGTGTTATTACTGTGTGTGTGTGTAGTTGTCCACAGATGGCTTGGAGGAACTTTCTGGAACATCATCCAAAGCTATAATAGATTTCTGAAAGCTTCTGAGTCACGCGGTCACGCTGCAGCTACGGTCGGGTCTGAAGGGCAGCTGGTAGCGATGAACCCCCACGTAGCGGGGCAGAACCCTGCTCGACGCTGCTGTCCGCATGGAAGCAACCTCCAGGGCACCAAATGGTGCTCCAGCTGGAGGTGATGGAGGAGGGTTCTCCAGGGCAGGAGACTCCGCCCTCCAGGAGCCTGGGGATAACGCTGACGTAAACGCCAGCGTGGAAACGCTTCCTGGAACGCGTTCTTAGAAAAAAAAAAAAGGTTCTGCAAAGGTTCCTTAGCTCATCAGGTTCTCTTCGGGAGTCTTTCAGCTGGTGTTCTGCCAGGACATCTGAAGAACTCTTAAAGGAACAATCCGTCCTAATCAACTGACATAAGTCTTTCACTTTTGCCTGTGTTCCATGGAGTGGATGGTTTCCTACGTTACCCACAATGCCTTGCAGTGGGATCTCAACATAGTTTCAGCTTCAGCGTTCATGCTCGTCATCTCGTACATCGCTAACGAGCTGAGCCGAGTCTCTGGCCTAACTCGGCTGCATTGCATTCTGGGAATTTGAGTCCGGCATTACTTCTTCACTGGCTTTTTCCTTCATGTGCCTAGGACTGTTCATGCAGCAATATATTGTTAATACACTAGACTCCTATGAGATTTATTTCAATGTTTGCCGTCTTCTCATTCACACGTTATCGTATCATCGTGCTCGTGTTTAAAGACGGTGGTCTAGATGGGGTCAAGTGAAAGCTCCACCTATTGAGGAAAAATCTTGAGTAGGTGATTTGAACATGGAGCTCAGAAAACCCACTTAATCACCTGACTCTGAAAAAACTCAAATCCGACGTAACCTGTGGAATTAGGGCATTGTGACTCGTTACCGGAGAGCCGTGAATCTTTAAATGAAATCTTACGCTTGGAGATAGAGAGCTTGCACGAGCGGCCGAGGAGCCGACGCACCAAGACGCGCACGCACGCTTCCTCTTCCTTTGAACTTCTCGTCTCGCACACTGTCGGATCCTGACAGGGATTTATACACTTTGGCGCGTTGCTCAGAGTGTTTGAAAATGGACTCCATTTCCATTAAATGTGTGAAAGCACTGTGCCTGACTCAAAGGGAATCGGTAAATGGCGGTTAAATTATGCACTTGCTCTGAATACTTACTCATGCTGTTATTTGTCTCAGTTATGTCAAGATGTTTTTTTCTTCCTCTGGACCTCGCTTTCAGTCGTGCGAAGTGCTCTCACATTTCATGGAAATGCACTCCATATTCAAAGATAGAGCTCCACACAAAAGTGCATAAATCTCTGTCAGAATCTTACAGCGTGAAACAGGAGCGAGGCGAGAGATCCTGAGAAGACGACGGAGGAAGCGAGCACGTGCGCTCTGTTTCAGTCAACGACGCTTGTATTAATTAAACTTTTTCCAAATCATTTATCTCCCAGTGCTGCTTCGTTCTGAATTCTGATTGGTCAGAAGGTTGTGTTGACTTTTCCAGAACAGCAGATCTGACAGTGGTGCATCCGCACAAGCACGGGTTTGTTCACGATCAATGAGCTAGTTTTAATATGGTATCGTTTCTATGGCGACAGCTCATTCAATGGATAGGGGGAAAAAAATGGAAGGAGTCTCCAGTGTCAGCACTTAAGAGTCAGAGGTAAAGCTGAAGCTTTTCTGATAAATTTGCAGTTTCTTTCGGTTATTTCGTCTTCTTTGTCTGATGCTGGGGAGGGAACGAGTGTTTTATGGATGCTTTAATGTAAGCGAGAACAGGAAGTAACCCACTTCGCCGACAATCCACAACATTGAACGTGACGATAAACGTGGTGTTCTGTAATAAATGAATTAATGTAATCGTTTGCAGATTGCTGTCATTTAGGAGGAATAAAACACTTGGGGAAAATATCCAAAGTTGTTGATGTTGCTCTCAAGCGAGATTGTCACGGTTCCACAAAGCAACACACACACACAGAGAGAGAGAAGACAGGAGGTGAGCCGAGAAAGCGGAGGCTTTGTAGGATTTTAATGGATTTTGCATGTGTACATACCTCAGTCATCTCTCTCTCTTTCTTTTTCTTTTTCTCTTTCTCTATTTCTGTCTCAGAGGTACGGAGAATGTAGAGAGAGAGTTGTGAGAGGTCATAGATACATGTTTATTTAACTCTCAGTTCCACCACACACTCACTCACGTCATCAGTGTCAGTGCTCAAGTTTCACTGTCAGTCAGGCACAGCAGTAACACACACACACACACACACACACACACACGCACACACAGTGAGCTATGGTGTGTGTGTTCTCAGTGCTACGCCTCAACAGATTTAATCTAGAGAGTCTTGTTTTATACTTTCCCTTTTTCTCATGTCGATGTTGAAGAGCTGAAATGTTAATACTAACAGTGTACTGATTATAATCCATCAGCAGCCTGGACACACACACACACTCCGCACTTATCCCAGAATGCTTTGCAAACACACCTGACTGTGAGGAGGTGTAGTGCAGATGCATTTGGGTGTTTTTTATACCTCGTTAATTTCAAGGTGTAAAATCCAATACACATAAAGTGTAATTAAGCGGAGGATGGAGTACGGTCTAATGAGCGCCCGGAAATCTGTTCATTACTCACTTAGCATTACCTACCTACTACACACCGAACAAACTGAACACAGCATCAGTCTTAATATCACTGTCTCACTGATACCTCCTCCCTTGTTCCCCTTTTCCCCCCCCCCCCCCCCCCTCACTCTCCTCCCTCCCTCTGTCTGTGCTCTGGTGAGTTTTATGTGACAGGACCATTTTCTGCTTGGCCTGAAGAACAAACACAGAGTCATAAATGTGTCACCACTCGCCCATCTTACTTACTCTCTCTCAGAGTATATATACAAGATCCCTACTCACCCCACAGATCAGCTATACTCCACCAATCTGTCCTCCCACATACCTTTCTATACTCAACACATCTATACTCCACCAATATGTACTCCAACATACATTTCTATACTCCACACATCTATACTCCACCAGTCTGTACTCCCACATACCTTTCTATACTCCACACATCTGTATTGTAACAAACCCCTCTAAACACCAAACCTATACTCCACCCTACCATCGATACTCATACCCATGTATACTCTTATTCATCTCATTCTGACCCTACTCATCTCCATGTGTAGCAATTCATGTACTCTGCTCAATACCGATTACACTCTCACACCTACGTACACACAATTAGACAACAAACACGCACAGCAAATGGCACAGGTGCCCTAACAACTGCAGTGGGTTTGTGAGTTCATTGTCTCTTTTTTCAGGTGAGCAGTCAGGAACAGGGCGTACGTGTTAATGCTGATGTTAATGTGTGTGTGTAGAAACAGCAGGGGTGAAGCTCAATTATTGTGCATTCTGCATGAACAGCTTGCAGTACTTTACTCACGCTCCCTCTCACCCAGCATGCCAATTACCAACAACGCTAACAGACAAGCAAACAAACAAGCACAAACAATTAAGATGTTCATTGTTTTCTCTCTCTCTCTCTCCTACTTTTTTCTCGCTCAGTTCTAACTGTTGAGCAGGAGTTATAATTTAGAGCCAGTCTGCTCCCACCTCGATTGGAGCTGAGTGCACTCACCTGAGAAAAACAATCCTATCAGAGGGGGGGCGGTAATTACAGAGGGGGAGAAGGAAACTGAGCAGGAGAAAGGAAAAAGACATCACTGAGTGAACATTGAACTCAATTACAGGATGGACAGAAAAACAGTGAGAGGACGAATGAGCGAGGGGCCTTGAGGAAAAGAGGAAAGCAGATTAAAGGCCAGAAATGAGTAGAAATGCAGGAGAAAGTGATTCATGCTGGGAAGAGTGGTACAACCTCGGGGTAGATAAAAAAATAGGAAAGAAGTGGTGTGCTAGGAGAAACCTAAATAAAGAAGTTATAAACATTATGTGATTTATACACTACTGTTACTATAGAGAAGAAAATTGAGAACATTAATAAACCCGTGATTTGCAGCTGCAGAGCTACTGTTCTAGAAAATTAATCAACATCACCTGACCAATCAGGACACAGAATTCAACAGCTCTGTGGGGTGGAACTAAAGTTTGGCGCTTCTGGGGTTTGATTTCTCTTGTTAGACGTTTCGCTACCAATTCTCATAATTCCGTGACGCAGAGAGCGTAAGGGTGTGTTCCCTCCCCGAATCTCATTTCACATTCTGATTTTTTCGGTTAAAAGAACTCCATCGGTTGTCGACGTGAGATGATGCAGGACTTGTAACGCAGTCAGGGAAACAGTTTTGGATCAGAGTGGAGATTTAATGCCTTCATTTATGAGCAGGAAAATAGCAGCTGAGCTCAAACAGGGGGGAAAAATGCCTGACAATAAACAGTAAATTACACCGGCACCAACAGGAACCTGCGTGTTTGGCGCAGTGTTTGGATTTTTGAATCGTTTGAGGGATAAAACTAAAGAATATTTTCAAATACGTCATAATAGTTTGAACCTTGTGTGGATGTTCTTATACCAAAAAGTGCATTTTTATACCAAGACTGCATTTTTTTTGTTTGAAAACATGTGACTTGGTGGAAATATAGGATGATTTTGTGTGTGTGTGTGTGTTTCGTTTCTCATCTACATGACCTCAATGTATAATAACATAACACACAGGTAACGTTCATCCAACAAAAAAAAGCAAACACGTGGAATTAGAAAGACTTCAGCCTGGCGGCGGCGAACATTTTTACCCAACACACACACACTTTTGCATCATTTAATTTATGAGACTTGTACGCTCCTCTGCTGGTCGCTAGGTAACGGTGAATACCTGCCCCCCCTGTTTGCCATGCACAGGTGTAAATTTCTGAAATTGGATTTTCCTCCGTGTGTGTGTGTGTGTGTGTGTGTGTGTGTGTGTGTGAGAGAGAGAGAGAGAGAGACTTTTGCATATATACTGTGCATTGATTGCACACTAGGTTGATTGGCCCATGTGGATATGCTTACACTCACAGTCACAGGGAGATGCTTAGCGTCTTCATCCTCCTCCTCCTCCTCCTCTGTGTTCTTCTCTTCTTTCCTGCTTGCTTTCTCAGCTCACACACTCGACCCCGACAGCCCCCGTTCCTGCTCTCTCTCTCTCTCGCTCTCTCTCTCTCGTTCTCTCTCTATCCCTCAATCTCGCACGAGGTCGATTATTAGCCTTCCCGCTCGATGTTCGGAGTCTGAATTGTTCCTGTCAGTACTGATAATTAGCGATGTGACTTTCAGCTCATTTCCGTGACTCGTTCACCAATCAGAGCCACCCTTTCATCTCTCAGTCCCTTTTCTTCACTAGCGTTGCTGGTGTTTATAATTAAAGCAATAAAATGAGCAATTTTATAACCTAAGTTTGTTTGTACCTTAACAATTAAATCATTAATAACGACCCCGATGAACAGAGTTGTGATTTTTGCAGCAGCAGGACGCGCTACACTGTGCATCATCCTCCTCTTCCTCATCATCATCATCATCATCATGCTTCCTTTTTTAGAGAGGAGATTCTCAGGAAATGTTGGAAACCGGTAAACAAAAGTGTGAATAACAAACTTAGAACCAGGAATGTTTGGATAGTTAAGTGTACAGGTGACTTCAAGTGTACATCATACTTCAAGACATTTTTATATGATTCATGATATGTTACCGAGCATGATATACTGATTTAAACAACATTTAAAAAATAAAAATTGTAATTACGGGAAAAAATAACCCCTTTCTGAAAATCATCCACAATACCCATGATATCGCAGTGACCATTTATAATTATATTGATTTTGCACTGAAAAAATTATTTCTTCACAATCTATAATATGGGCAATATTATCAAATATTTCTGATGATGAGATTATGATGAATCAAACATACGATTCTTCAGCTTGACATTTATTTCAAGCTTTAAATGTTATTCTTTTGGCACATAATTTAGCTTATTTCTACAAATAAATGCTTAACATTAGAAACAAATGATTGAAATTAGTAAATAAAAATTCAGAGATGGGTAAAAGAATCATGCTGTATAGTTGCTTTGTTGAAATCTTATAATAGGAAATGCTAGATAAATATGACTACATAAGAAATAATTTTTTGCACCGTAGATCATCATATGGGTAGTGGGCGGAGCCTCTGAGCTCTTTCTTTTCCATGGTGCATTTTGATTACACCTGGACTGCGTGCGATTTTACAGCGTCAGCTTTTCAGACAGATTCCCACATGCTGAATCAAATCATCTTTTACGATGAGAGTCAGCTTCGCCTAAATGAATCGAATCTGTGACAAATGATTCACTCACTCAAGCTGGTAAAGTGTCCTGCTGTTTTCAGCCTGGATCTCTGCATTCATACCAGTTCTTACACTCACTCTTTTAACCCCAAATCACACACACACTCACACTTCATCTTTTCTGCTATTGGCTGGAACATGGCCAGTCACTGCACACATTTATTACGTGTCATTTCAAATGACAAATCACACACTGCTGATTGACTTCTGTGCGTTGCTAGTGCACTCTGTGTGTGTTAGTGTTTGTGTGTGTGTGTGTGTATGGTTTTACGAAAGAGACAAAGGGACATGGACAGAAAGAGAGGGGGACATGTTGAACAGAGAGATGAAGAAAAAGAGACCGAGAGAAAGACAAAGAGATGCTGACAGACAGAGAGAGATAGACAGAGACATGTTGAACATATGGAGAGAGAGAGACAAAACTGTACAGTTTTGACAGCATAGGCCTCTTCCATGTCATGCCAATAACAATCATTTGAGAGAAAGAGAGAGGGAGAGAGAGAGAGAGAGAGAGAGGTCTGTAAGCTCCATTAGGGGATTTTATAGGCTCAGTAATTGAGTGAAGGTTATTGGAAGGATAAAGGCGTATTAAAGAGTGTGATCAGACCAGGCCTGAATAAACGATCTCAGACCAATCACTCACAAAGCCTGGCTTCTTAAAGGAGAATAGCACCAGTGTGTAGTGTGTGATGTGTGTAGTGGTTGTGTAGTTTCAGTGTACTTGATAAACTCATCATGAGGAGATGTTTTACACCTTCGAATTTTGTGTGTGAGTGTGTGTGTGTGTGTGAAAGAGAGAGACCGACAGAGAGAGAGAGAGAGAGAGAGAGAGAGATCATATATAATTGGGGATGTGGTTAATCTGCAGTCCTTCCTGTCTTTTATTAAATGTTATTAAATAGGAAATATGAGTGAAGCAAAACAAAGTCTGGAAAAAACATTTGTCGTGTGTGTGTGTGTGGGTGTGTGGGCTTAGTCTCACATTTCTTCAGTGAGTAAAAGGTATAATACAGTGCTGTGAGACTGAGTGCTGGATTTCAGTGTATTGTTACTCCTGTGTGTTCTGGGTTTATAATTAATGTCAAGTTTTTTTAGTATTTTTACCGAAACGTTATCTCTGGGATGAACTCTGTGTCTTTGATGTGTGTTATCAGGGGTTTCCTCATCTGTGAGACAGGACTTATTAAACACACTTTTAAATTTTGAGAGCTTGGATAATTGAGTATGTGAGTATTATCATCCACACGCTATACCCCAGTTATACGTTATTATCCCGTCACTTCTCAGGTCGTGTTGAGTCGGTATTCGTTTTTCTCCGAGTGAAATACAACCCTTTTCACGCTCCAGTGTTCAAGTGAATGTATTTAACAGCACAATGGTGATATTATCCCGTATGTGAATACAGCGTGAGCCGGTCAGCCTGTGGGAATTCATTTTTTTGTGTGTGGTTTACATTTTCTTTCCTTTTTATGGGCTCCATGTGAAGACAGAACGCAGGTGAAGTGATGTGACTCTGCGAAAGCATCCATCATTCTCAGATTGCAGGAAGCAAAGCTCTGGAAAGCCGAAAGGATGGTGTAGCTTGAAATGGGAGCGTATCTCAGAGATATGGATGAGACAGTGGGTCAGGGTTGCCAGGGTCTCAGTTTTCACACTGATTTGGGAGAATGCAATTACAGGACAAAAAAAAACACATAAAGTTGAGGTTTTGGGATTACATTCCAAAAATTTCATCCAGATGAAACTGTTCAGTTTATAAATGTGTATTATTCCTAGTTTTTAATATCTGCTGATCTACTGCAGAGAGAGGAACATACAGAAATCATAAACCAAGAATAAAATGTGGAATCTTATAGAAATAGCTCAGTAGAGCTCCATGTTTAGAAAGTGCTCCATGCTCTTCTCTGCCATAATTGTACTATACTCTGCTATACTGTCCTGAACTTTGTTGGTCCATACTCCACTCTCTCATCCCATATACTACTCTATTCTTTTGTGCCATGCGCTACAGCATTGGGACATTCAAAAATGAAGCCTCATTATTTTTGCCCAGGAGTGTACTTTACTCTGCCATGTCATATGGTACTCTTCCATGTCATACTCTACCATACAGTACTCCACTCTGCTGTACCTTGCTCTAGTCTTTCATACAATAGTCTACTGTGCTGTGCCTTACTTTTGTGCCATACTCTACCATACACTACACTACTCTATTGTGCTCTTCTGTCATACTTTACTGTACTCTACTGCCATACCGTACTCTATTGTACTGTACTCTGATGTACTGTGCCATGTCATACTCTACCATACTGTACTCTATTGTATGCTACTCTGCTGTACTGTACTCTGATTTACTGTACTATGCCATGTCATACTCTACCATACTGTAGTTTGCCGTATTGTACAGCACTCTACTCTACTGTACTGTCCTTTTCTCAGCTCTGCCGTGCCATACTCTACTCTGCCATACCATTCGGTACTCTTATGTGCTTTATTCTTCGATGCTATACTTCACCATGCTCTACTCTGCTATTCCATACTATACTCTGCCACAACATACTCTCCTCTGCAATGCTCTATGCTCTGCCATATTGTAGTCTACTGTATATACTGCGCTCAGCATACTCAACTATACTGATTAGAGTCCATTAACAGCATGATTGTACTTATGAACCTACAGCATTTATCAGTCCACAAACTTTTTTTAACACAAAATCTCAACAAGGATGTGCTGTTCAGTAATTCTGTTTGGTAAGGATGACATCAGATGATGTATTGAAATGAAGCGCCATGTCGGTAGTGAACTCTGTGTTTCTTGAAGACAGAAATGTCGGTGTTTTCCCTGTGTGTTACCGGGTGAAGGGAAGGTGTGATAACTGATGAGGAGTCAGTCCCCTTAAAACCTCCTAATGGGGTTTGATGGAGCCCGACTGATCCGAGGTCAGTCTTAATGCACTGCTCACATTCCACTGAGGCCTGCTGCTCCTGGAATAGCTGAGGTCATCAAACATGAGAAAAAAAACACATGAAAAACACCCACAGGGGAAAAGCAGGCTGGCATCGGAGTGTGTTTCACACACACACACACACACACACACACACACATTCTCTCTCTGTCCACCCACAGGCGAGGCCATTTCATTCCCATTAACCACTGAGAGAGACGGAGGAAAGGAAATGTATTAGTCCTTAAAAGTGTGTGACTGGGACTATTTCATTTATATATACACCTCACTCTTCACAGAAATCTCGTTGTGCTCCTGTGTGTGTTTATGACCGTGGGTGAGCAACAGGAATAACATTCATTAGTAATTAGTAATAAGGACCAGGTTAGTTCAGTCTCAGGGAGAAAAACACGGTGACACAGTGAACCTTTCTAAACAAGATAATCACTGGACTGAAAAACATTTCAAGTGAAAACACAGTCTTGATGTCATACTCGAAAAACTGATCACCAACAAGAGCCAAGCTGGAAAGTCAGATGAGATTCTTGTTACGCCGCTGTAGCAATGTCACGCAAAATCCTCATTATACCGTCGTCATGCTGCAGTTGTTTACCATGTTTGTTTTGATCTGAAGTCCTGTTTGTTCCGTAGAACATCTGTGAGGTCCCGAGGGTTGTGACCATCATCTGAAAGCACGTGCTGATTAATTCTGGGCAAATCTTGTAATATAGATGGGATTTGGTGACTGAAAGACAAATAATCTGTAAAAATCTCCTATTGTTTTAGATTTGGCATCTTTCACAGTCTGTCATTACGTTCAGGTCCAACCACGGGTAGGTTGAGAGTGTGGCTTGTGGTCATAGCCAAGCATGGGGAGTAATGGAATACATGGAACGGCGTTATGTAATTTGGAAAAGTATAACACGGTAAAGTATAACAACCAATAATAAATAACAATCAATAATAAAAATAATTGGCAACAATTTCATAATTAGTTGAACTGCGTTATGATTAGTTGAACTGCGTTACTTCATAACACATTTGAGTGAAATGGAGGAAGGACTTTCTCTACGGTATGAAACTCTTTACAGTACACTACCCTGCTGGCCTCATGACATAACTTGTATTTTAATGCGAATAATATTATCATTCCTTTGTGGGAATCTAGGAGAAGCGTGATGTTCCTGCTTGATTTGTCCAGAACAGTGAAGCTTTTTTATTCAATTAGCTTAAAAAATTTAAAAGATAAACTTGCCTATTTTTCCGACCCTGTAGCACAAGTAAACGATTGAATATTCTTATATACTGTATGTATGTTTTGTGTTTTGTGCATCGAAAATGGAGAGTCAACTGCAAATTCTTGGAGTCGATTCCAATGCAAATGATTTGTCTCGCGCGCGCGAAACACACACCAAGCAAAATGAGCTTAGCATCGGAGAGTTTCAGTGAGAGAAACAGGAGCTGATATTTATTTTATCTTTATTATGAATTTGTCTGTTCGACATTTGAACAAATCATGGCTTGAAATTCAGACACACAGCTGCAAAAAGTGTGGTAAAGGATTAAAAAGTGCTTACAGTAACCGCTGTTGGCTCCATAGCGCCACCTTGAGTCAGTCTGAGTGTTTATTCAGCACTAGTCATATATAATGCTTCTACTGAATGAGCATCAACATTGATCTGGTCCACATGAGCACCTGATCATATTCTCATGCTGGGACAGATTAACTGATAAATGACACTAATGCTGTAATTAGTGACCTGCTGTTTAATTAAGCCTAGTTAAGAAAAAAGTCTGTAGTGCTTATTAAAATGCTGCAAATCAATATTTATAAGAAATATCTTTTGTATATAACTTTTAAAAAAAAATTGAATAATCAGGGAAAGATTATTCTGTTAATACCATTAAAATAATTAAAGAAAAAAATAATGATCAAAAAATAATCTGAATAATCAGTAGTTTCGGCCCTAAATAAGAGCGATACACTACATGCGCATGCGCAACGGAACTCCATCAGTTACATTACTGTCATTTTGTGGTAATTAGATTAAGTTACTGATACATTTTTAACAGGTAATTAGTGACACTATCGGACTACATTTTTAAAGTAACCCTCCCGACCCTGGTCATAGCTCTTCTTGGAATATCCGCCCAACATCCACCTGATGTTTATGTGAGATCAGGCTGATTATCTGATTGCTGAGTTTGTGTGTCTGTGTTATTGATGTTTAATCATAACTCGGGGGCTGAAATGAAATCTCCACAGGGATAAGTACTGTCGAACTTTTAGGCTGCTGATATTTAAGGAGGAATCAGTGAGCTGAAAATCAGAAAGTGGAGCTTCTCTGGCATAGCTGTTGAGGAGATAATTGAAAAGGGGGGAAATGAAAAATGAAAAATGAAACGAGGGGGAAAGAAAATCATCGACTTGTGATTTTCTCCCTCTGTCTGGGATGTTTTGCTCCCACCGAGATGCTCAGCAAAGCGAAAAAGAAACACAAGAACTGTAAAGAGTGCCTTTGGCAAAAAAAAAAAAAAAAAACCCTTTCTCTCTTCTATCAGGTGTCTCTCTTTCACTTTCTCTCTCTGACCCTTTGTTCTGTTGTTTATCGCTCCATCTCCGGAATGTTCCAAGTGAATGCCTCAGAGGAGGAATATTAAGGGGGGTTGGGGTGGGGGTCCATGTGTGTATGGAAAGGAAGACTTTTTTTTTTTTTGGCTCAGAAATAGAGCATTACACCGATGTACCAACATCACACAAAATTCTAGTTACAACTACATACCAAAGTACTGCAAAATTGTCATTACGAAGCTCTAGATGCAGTGCGGTTACAGTGCATCATGTAAAATTATTCCGTACACATGTAAAGTGAGGTGTAATTTACAAATGCATCAATGATTTGCAAGAAGCAACATAACATTTGTGTTATGATTCACAGGCTGAAGGTTTGCGATTCGTAAACGTACTATTGTTCTGCGTTCACATACAATTCTGAAAATTGTAAAGAGCTCCATGTGCTGGAAACATCGTTAGAGCGATACAGTAGACCGTGTTAAATATAGCCGTCCAATTATCATAGAGCACAGTGTTGGGAGTTTAAGTAACTTCAGGTCCATAAATACATCACATGTGCGACTAAACCGCAATAAGAGACGGTCATGATTATTTTCCATTGAAATAGCCATGAAGACATAACATTAATAACACACGGATAAACTATAACGTTTCTGCTCAGGTGTGTGTCTGAGCCAAATCCTCTATATACCCCGACTCAACGCAGAGAAAGAGAGTGTGTGTGTGAGAGAGAGAGCGCGAGAGAGAGTTGACACTGATTTATTGGACTATTTGGCTGTAGTGTCTGCTATAATGGGACAGGATGAATGGTTGACCCTTCTTTCTCAGAGAGATAACAGCATGCTAGGCCATGTGTGTATGTTTAAGAGCAAGCAAGGTAGTGTGTGAGCGAGGTTGTGCGTAAGCAAGTAAGACAGAGTATAAGTAAGCAAGGTTGTGTCTAACCAAGCAAAATAGTTTGTAAATAAGCACGGTAGTGTGTAAGTAAGGAGGAAGCAGCGTGTGAACGGCAGCCATGTAGCAGAGGCGCATTACGTTTAACCTGCCATGCCAGACTTGCACTAAGAAGCTCCGCCCCCGGTCTATTTTCATTGGTTGCTATGTTTTCAATCTTTTCTGCCCCAAGCTCTGAAAATTGGTGCTGAATAATTAAATTAAGAATCAGATAAAGTTCAAAAGTTTGTTTCCTGCTCGTTTTATATATATATATACATATATATTCTGGATTGTAACCTGATCTTCCATTCTTCATTTTGTGAAGTCTGTGCAAATTTGCCAGAAATTCTGGACTACAAACTGCTGCATTAACGCCAACCAGTGTTTTTACACAACTTTCAGTATATATTAATTACAGCAGTGTGAATAATTTACAGCACAGTGATAAAAAATTCAAGCTGAAAGATGGAGATTTTACATTCAGTGTTTTTTGGACAGTTACTCCAAGGACTTTATTTTGCTCCGAGAGACAGAAATGGTCGATATTTCAGATTAATGTAATGAGCTTAAAGTCTGTTTGGATACAACTTTTAAAAAATACCGATACATGAACTGAGAATGATAGACAGTAGAGAAAGTGTTCTCTATCTCTATATGGCCTAGCTAGTTTATCTAATTAATTGATTAGTGTGAGGTTTTATTTATTATTCGTGCTCTTTGTTTGTCAAATAATGTCTACATACACACACACGCACGACACACACACACACACACACACACACACACACACACACACACACACACACACACAGAGTTCAAACAAACACTCGTTTATTACTAGAGAACCCAGCCGTGTCCTCCCGCGCTTGTTTTTGGAGAGTAATGACGTTAGCTGTGTCATTAGTCTATTCCTCCCTCTCTCCACTCCTCCTTAGTCCTCAGTCCTGGTCACTCCATTCTCTCTTTGCCATTCTCTTCGGGTCATTACTCAACTCAACACGCGCTGCTTTCTCAGGAGGTTTAGCATCCAGACATGACTGTGTAGCCCAAAGTAATTATACACAACATGGCAAAATTGGGTGCTGTCCCTCTTTTTCACCCCTCTCTCCGTCTCACGTTCTATTTCTCTTTCTCACTACATCTTTTTCTCTCCACTCTTGCACTCGTTTATCTTCCCAGGATATATTTCAGATGGATGAAGCCACTCTGCACGCTTTGGGCTGTAATCTCTGTTCGCCACTGGGCCTGCTGGTCACTCTACAGGAGGGAAACAATTATACTCACAAATCTCTCTCCCTAAAACACTTGTATACTCACACACACACACACACACACAAAAACGGTTTGGTCTCTGCTCTAGTCTATTCTACCGTCTCTTTATTGCACAATTGTTTATATGTATTTTTCTTTACTGACATTGTAGATGCTTTTGTAACATAATCTTTCAACCCTAATTCCGGTAGTACAGTATGATTATATGCATATTATAGTATAGTAGAGTTTAGTTTAGTGTTCTGTACTGTAGTCTCATGTAATGCAGTGTACTGTAGTGTAGCCTACCAGTCTTTATTGTACTGAGTATTGTATTGGACTTTTATAGTTATAGTACTGTACTGTAGGGTACATTAGTGCAGTGTAGTGTAGTGTACTATACTGTATGATAACTATACTTTTGTATATTGTACTGTGGTGTAGTTTAATAAACTCTATCAGACAGTGTAGTGTAGTGTAGTATACTGCAGTGTAGTGTAGTGTACTGCAGTGTAGTGTACTGGAGTGTAGTGTAGTGTACTGGAGTATAGTGTAGTGTACTGTAGTGTAGTGTAGTGTACTGGAGTGTAGTGTAGTGTAGTGTACTGGAGTGTAGTGTAGTGTACTGGAGTGTAGTGTAGTGCAGTGTAGTGTTCTGGAGTGTAGTGTAGTGTACTGCAGTGTAGTGTACTAGAGTGAAGTGTAGTGCAGTGTAGTGTAGTGTACTGGAGTTTAGTGTAGTGTACTGCAATGTAGTGTAGTGTACTGCAGTGTAGTGTATTGTAGTGTAGTGTAGTGTAGTGTACTGTAGTGTACTGTAGTGTAGTGTAGTGTACTGCAGTGTAGTGTAGTGTCATGTAGTGTACTGGAGTGTAGTATAGTGTACTGTAGTGTAGTGTAGTGTCATGTAGTGTACTGCAGTGTAGTGTACTGGAGTGTAGTGTCGTGTAGTGTAGTGTAGTGTAGTGTACTGCAGTGTGGTGTGTAGTGTAGTGTACTGGAGTGCAGTGAAGTGTAGTGAAGTGTACTGCAGTGTGGTTTAGTGTACTGCAGTGTAGTGTACTGTACTGGAGTGTAGTATCGTGTACTAGAGTGTAGTGTAGTGTACTGCAGTGTAGTGTACTGTACTGGAGTGTAGTATCGTGTTCTAAAGTGTAGTGTAGTGTACTGCAGTGTAGTCTACTGCAGTGTAGAGTAGTGTACTGCAGTGTGGTTTAGTGTAGTGTACTGCACTGCAGTGTAGTGTACTGGAGTGTAGTGTACTGCAGTGTAGTGTAGTGTAGTGTAGTGTAATGTACTGTAATGTAGTGTACTGCAGTGTAGTGTAGTGTATTACAGTCTAGTGTAGTGTACTGGATTGTAGTGTAGTGTAGTGTACTGCAGTGTAGTGTAGTGTACTGTACTGGAGTGTAGTGTAGTGTAGTGTACTAGAGTGTAGTGTAGTGTACTGCAGTGTGGTTTAGTGTAGTGTACTGCACTGCAGTGTAGTGTACTGCAGTGTGGTTTAGTGTAGTGTACTGCAGTGTAGTGTAGTGTACTGAATTGTAGTGTAGTGTAGTGTAGTGTAATGTAGTGTACTACAGTGTAGTGTAGTGTACTGCAGTGTAGTGTAGTGTGGTGTACTAGAGTGTAGTGTAGTGTACTGGAGTGTGGTGTAGTGTACTGGATTGTAGTGTAGTGTACTGTAGTGTAGTGTAGTGTACTGTAGTGCAGTGTAGTGTAGTGTCATGTAGTGTACTGCAGTGTAGTGTACTAGAGTGTACTGCAGTGTAGTGTAGTGTAGTGTACTGGAGTGTAGTGTAGTGTACTATAGTCTAGTAGTATAGAATACAAAATCATTTATTTTTACATTTGTGTTGGTTTGTGATTTTCTTTCAAAGTCAATCCATAAATAAGACATTATTATAATCGATGAAATTATTGATGAAATTATTGATCAATATATTATTGATGAAAAAGGCATGAGGATGATGACAACAACAACAACAACAATAATAATAATAGTAATAGTAGCAGTAGTAGTAATAGTAGTATAAACAACACTCTACATGCACTGAAAAAGCCCTACATGCTGTGTGTGTGTGCTTGTGTGTGTGTGTGTTTGGCCATACAGTTGTAATGGTAGCTCAGGGGGTGATTATTTATGTGCACTTAAGCTTGAGAGCCTGGGTTTCGTGTAATTCACTGGAAGAGGATCATTGGAATTGCAAATCGCTGCTGAACACATGCACACGCGCTCACACACACACACACACACACACACACACACACACACACACACACACACATACATGCACACACACTCTCTCTCTGGGCTCAGACCGGTGAGGGTTTAGCCAGATGCAGTTTGTCTCTGAGGCAGAGAAAGTCGACATCTGGGCATCAAGCCAGCAGGCAAAAGACAAGTGAGCACACACACAAACACACACACACACACACTGGCTCCTCTGTGTATACTCACATCATGTATCATGCCTGTTTGTTATTTAGTGCTTTTGTTTTTTATTTGTTTACTGGTTCTCTCTTCTTCCATTCTGTCTCCGTCTGTCTCTCTGCCCTTCTCTCTTTCTCTGTCTGTCAGTCTCTTTTTCTCTCTCTCTTACTCTCTCTCTTTCTCGTTCTCTGCCGTTCCACAGTTTTTAGTATCAAATGAGATTTGATGCCAGCTAGAAAAGTTAAAGTTGCCCTAGAAAGGCAGCAAGTGGCGGGGCATGATATAAACCATTTCAACCTTAGAGTGAGAGAGAGACAGTCAGAGAGAGAGAGAAACAGAGACACAGAGATAGGTAAAAAGACAAAGAGACGGAGAGAGAATTTCTTCATTGCTCTAAATCTTTCTGTCTCCAGCTGTCCTATATTCTTGCTCTGTTCATCTCTGTCTCAGTGGTTAATGGGAATGAAATGGGCTCGCCTGTGGAGCGTGTGTGTGTATGTGAGTGTGTGTGTGTGTCTAGTTGTACTACACACACACAAATCTTTTATAGAATAATAATTATGCTTCCACAAATCGCACTCGCTTAGTGCCAGAATCCACTTTTGAGGAAATCAGACTTCAAATAGAGATAAATGATATTTACACACTGCTCAAAGTTTAGATTATTATTATAATATTCATAGCTCACACACACACACACACACACACACACACACACACACACACACACACAGATAAACAGTGGGGATGTAATCAGCAGCAGGGTCACAGATCAGCCCTAGTGTGACATTTAGGGGACTTCATTATTAACCCTATTAAGTCTGCATGATTACTGCCGTCTCTGGAGATGGCATCCACTAAAACATTTTTTTCTATATAAAATAACAGAATACATCTGCATTAAAAATGATCTCTGTCATTTTTACTGAACTGCCGTTAGACTTTAGGCCACGCCCCAACATGAGTCTGATACTTGTCTGATTTTTACTGCAACTGTTGTTTTTTGTTTGTTTCTTTTTTTTAAACTTTTGTCTTTGTTTATTCATCTGGTTCATGTGATGTCACGTTGCCATGCTAATGGCTGAAAGATTCACAAATGTTATGCCTTGGGGTGCGACAATAGCTGTCGAAATACAAAGGAGTTCAATTCTACTCCGTTCCAAACGACCATGATCACTGAAAAAGCAGCAAACAAGGGAGGAAGAAAAGCACAGCTTTGTTTCACCAACACACCAGAGATGAAGTCCCGCTACGCTTCTGTACTCTTTACAGTCTCAGACTCTCGCAGTTGTACAGAGATGGACCGTGATCTCTGTAAATGTCTGCTAATGTTAGCTTTGACGTTGTCAGACGGCAGTCAACCGTCAGAGGGTAGACGGTTTTTTTCTAGGTATCGCTTTTTGGATGTTTTTGAATTCTCCAGCATCGCTTTCCCACCAATTATGGTCATGCTGAGAAAATGATCACTGGTCAATAGATACAGAATCAGCCGCTAAACAACCCCACAAAGTCATGCTGAAATGAATCCACTTCCGTTACTTGTTAGCGACTTTAGCCTTGTAGCTCGGATGAAAAATTAATGACGTAAATTCCACACACAGAATGCGTCTCGGCAGATCGACCACACGTGAAGTGAAGCGTCCTGTGAAGTAAAACTGTTACTGCGATAAACTCTGAGAGTTTTGTCCAAAAATGTTGTTGGATTGATTTACACGAGTCGGCGTCAGAAATATTTCAGAAATCCACAAATAAATGATGGATGAGCGGGTTAGTGCGCTGAGGACACATGTATGAACTGGTTTTAAATTTATGACACACAAAAAACGTGTACCTACTTTCATTTTTTTTCTTTTAGTTACAGACAGAATTTTGTTGATTCTCTGTTAGCATTTTTATACTCCTGCTTTGATCCAGCTCAGGTTCTACAACCACACTTCAGACCACTCTAGTCCCATTCTGCTCTTTTACACACACACACACACACACACACACACACACACACACACACACACACACACACACACACACACACACACA
>JAQMYM010000003.1:22395758-22408241 GCA_030014255.1 Parauchenoglanis ngamensis
AGAGAGCTGAAGCGAGATCACGTCTCAGTTTCATCTCCGTCTAAGGAATCCGGCGAAACACAGCGAGCGTGAATCACAATCCTGATTAAAGCAGAAGTGTAAAGTGTTCCACTGAAATAGTTTCACTTTTCCACATCCTGTATTACCATAAACACACACACACACACACACAGTTCCCTACTGCAGTAATGTAATCAGGCTGAGCTGCAGATTTCATCAGTGATGTAATAGAAAACTGAGAGAGAGAGAGAGAGAGAGAGAGAGAGAGAACAACAAAAGAGAGCAAGAAAGAGACAGAGAGAGGGAGAGAGCAAGAACAAGAGAGTGAGACAGAGAGAGAGAGTGTGAGAGATAAAGAGAACGAGAGAGAGAGAGAGAGAGAGAGAGACTGATGGAGATTTTACGTGGGAATTAAAACACAATTATTTTCACACTTTTATTGTGTTGTGGTCATAAAATGTGGAATCAAGGCTGAGAGAGAAAAACAGAGCGACAGAAAGAGAGAGAGAAAGAGAGAGAGAGAGAGAGAGAGAGAGAGAGAGAGAGGTGAAATCAGAGGTCACGCTCAACACACACACACACACACAGCCTACTGTAATTAATTAATTAGACATGAAGCGACAACAGATCCAATTAGCACACCTTATCATCTTGTTAGTACAACACACACATGCACACACACACATACACACACACACACCAAGCAGTGAGATAAATCCCCCTGTCGCTCTCACTCTCCTCCACTCCTTCACATATTTCACTCCACCTCAGATAATTCATCTCATTAATTACCCACTTAATTGTTGATGCCAAATGCTCCTTCCTGATTGGTCGGCACGTGCCTGTTATTTTCTGACGCTGAAATTTTACGGCAGGACAATTTTCACACTTTTCTGCCGCGCTGCTAAATGAAAACATGTTAAGGTTCCATTTCATATGTGAATTTTAATTAGAATTCTCGACCCACCAAGTAGAACCCTCGTCTAGGGGCTAAGAACCCTTGAAGAACTTTGCCTTGTTCTGCTTCCAGATTTCAGTAAAAAACGTCTACATTTCGAACACTGGCCTGAATGAAAGGCTTTGATTGGTTTGATGAGTCGGTTGCTATGGATACCAGGTCAGTTTTAGATGAAATACGTCACATGCGTGACTCTCTGATTCACCCTAATAATAATAATAATAATAAAGTGGCACTTCACCTCTGACTCCTGTCTGTCTCTCTCTCCCTTTCTCTCCATCTCTCTGCCATCTGTCTCTCTTTCTCTGTCTGCCTCAATTTCTCTCTCTCTCTCTCTCTCTCTCTCTCTCTCTCTCACAAAGTCTTTATCCAAATCTGTCTTTCTCTCTCTTTATCTCCCTGTCAATCACTGTTTCTTTCTTTCTTTTTCTGTCTCTCTCTCTCTCTCTCTCTCTCTCTCTCTCTTTCTCTCACAGAGTCTTTAATCATATCTGTTTCTTTCTCTCTATGGCAATCACTGTCTCTCTCTTACATCTCTCTCTCTCTCTCTCTCTCTCTCTCTCTCTCTCTCTCTCTCTCTACAGGGGTCCGGCTGCGCAAAGACTCGTAACACTTTAATTACAACGAATAAAAATTACGAGCTGGAACTGAAAGTGTGTGTGTGCGTGTGCGTGTGTGTGAGTGTGTGTGTGAGAGAGTGTGTGTGTGTGTGTGTCCAGCAGGTTGCCTTTAATTGCTTGGTGTTTTAATTCCAGTCCAAGAAACTTTCATAAAGAGATGGAGAGAGAGAGAGAGAGAGAGAGAGCGACTTTCAGATGACCTCCTTAATCAATTGACAGCCAATAGTGTGAAGTAGACTGTAAATTTTCTCTCTCTCTCTCTCTCTCTCTCTCTCTCTCTCTCTCTCTCTCTCTCTCTCTCTCACACACACAATTATTCTTTTTTTCCCTTTTTTCTTTCCACTGCTTTACCTTTGCTTACTCACACACACACACACACACACACACACACACACAAACAACTTTCTTACCTGAGCATGATTTTCTCATAATCAAGATGATTCCATCAGTCTAACCACCCTCAGCCTGTCGTTATGGCGATGTGAGCTCGTTACCACGGCGGCCGCCGGACCGATGGATGAATGCATGTGCTTATCTTTGTTTATCGATATTAGCATAAGCCGTTTTTTCCCTGAAACGTATTGTTTAATTAAGCAGAAAGCCCGAAAGCTCACACCTCATTCCATTTCTCTCACTTCACACAAACACACACGAACACAAACACACACACATACACACACCAAATGAAGTGGGTGTTAATAAAACATAAACCACTGAACACACACACACATGCAGCCACTGCAAGTTGAATGATGTTATTTTGTAAGATTGTTTCTGCTGCATTTATGTTCATTATTAATCGACACTTACTGAAATTTATTTATAGAATTCAAGAATTCAAAGTGAAAAATCTGACTCGGTTGATTCACCGAATCAAATACTGATTCACTGTTTGAGAGTGACAGCAGTGAATCTCAGTCATGATTGAAACAGTCACTGAATCAAACAGTGTCGTGACGTGATCATACAGTGACATGATGATGCAGCGAAACCATGTGACCATACGTGACCATACAGAAACGTGACTCTAAAGTTACTCTACAATGACATGAATCTACAGCAACATAATGATTCCTACTGGAATTTATCTATAGACTTCAAGAATCCAAAGTGAAAAAGTGGATTCAGGTGATTCGCTGAATGGAACACTGAACAAGAGCGACAGAAGTGACTCTCTCTCTCTGTCATGAAGATTCACACACTGACACAGACTCACTGCATGAGAGAGGAATGAATCTGAGTCATGACTCCAAGATTCACTGAGTCTTTGGTGTTAGTCTCATTTAGGACCAAAAGACTCACTGAATCACACAAATGCCGACTCCTTGAGTGAGAGAGACAGGAGAGAGTCTGCGTCATGACTAAAAGATTCACTGATTCAAACAATCTTGTACTATTTTATAAGATATTTTATATTAATTTGTGCATTAATGTAACTAAATAGTGCTTTACATACACCTAAGTAAAGCTTTTGTACACTTTTTTGTAAACCTTCTTTTATAGGGACAAGTCAAATGTCAAACAGAGTCACAATTAAAACATTCAGAAAAGAGATTGCAAAACATCTATCTCTAACACACACACACACACACACACACACACACCATCTGTAGTTATTTGGCTTTTGATTTACTACCACTGAAGACCACACCTCTACTTACTGGTTTCTCCTTCTCTCCAAACACACACACACACACACACACACACACACTAGGGAAAAAGCTAGTTCTAACACCATGCTACCTAATCACATTAACACTAAGCTAATTAGTATAACGGCGCTGAAACTCTCACCCACCCCAACCACTGGTTAATATTATAATGGACCTGTCTCCCACGGGGGCCATTATTTACGACCACACGCACTCTCAGTGACCAGGAGATGAAACATAATTTAAATGCTGTGTCCTTACACACATAAATCATGGCTAAGGGCAAGATCGGATCGATAGATGGATTCTTTCACATGTAACACTTGATTTGTGTTCAGTTTCCCACAATACAGTGACGTGACTCTGCAGCGACGTGACTCTGCAGCGACGTGACTCGGCAGCGACGTGACTCTACAGTGATGTCCAGGGGTGTAGTGGTAAAAAAAACCTATGAATTCTATAATTTCTGGTGGACCATGACATACCAGTAAAAAACTATATTCAGGGTATTTGTTTAAAATAAAATAAAATAAAATAAAGAGAAACATACTATTAAAAGTCGAATATTACTACCTAGCTAGCCCTCCTCTTCTCTCTGGTCCTCCTCTCTCCTTTTCTCCTCCCTCTGCTCCCCCTCTCTCTGTGTTCTCTGTGCTTCCTGCATCACCGCCTGCCTCTCCACTGTCTGCAAAACTGTTTAAAATGGAGAAAAGGGATGAATCTAATACATAAAACATCACAGAATCAACCAATTAGAGCGACTAACAAATTGAGCACAATAATATCTTGTAGTGTTTTTTTTGCGCTCACTTTGTGGTCGAAATCTTCTGCTGGCATCGGCAGGAGGAGGTTTGCTTTTCTCCCGTTTCAGAGATCGCTGTATATCCAATCATAAGTGACAGACACGTAACACTAGTCAACCTTTCCTGTTGAATCAATTTGTACAGTCAGTCACACAACAACTCTTTCCCATTTTAGATGTGTTGTTCTTGTGTTTGAACTGAATGCTAACGCTGCCACTCGGTAAGTGAGTCATTCTGCCACTCAGTGGGTGTAACAGCAGTGACCTCCGCATATGGTGAAGTCACGTGCATACCCTGGTGCAAGAGATGATGTGATTATTTACACAATCTAGATATTGTAAATATTGATATTGCAGTGCAATTTTTAATATACTACGTCTTGTGCTGGTAAACAAAAGGCACCTCCAGCACTAGCAAATTTTAAAGTTGCGTAAAAGCTACATAGAGATGTGTAAATGCTATTTCAGAACTGTACGTTTACATGCATTTAGCTTCCACTACAGCTCTGGCTATGTGACTTTGCATTGACTTGACTCTACATTGACTTGACTCTACAGCGACGTGACTCTACAGCGACGTGACTCTACATCAATGTGACGATACAGCGACGTGACTCTACAGTGACATGACTCTACAGCAGCGTGACCCTACAGTGACGTGACTCTACATCAATGTGACGATACAGCGATGTGACTCTACAGCGACGTGACTCTACAGTGACGTGACTCTACATCAGTGTGACTCTACAGCAACGTGACTCTACAATGACGTGACTCTACAGTGACATGACTCTACAGTGACATGACTCTACAGTGTTGTGACTCAACAGCAACATGAATCTATAAAGATGTGACTCTACAATGACGTGACTCTACGGTGATATGACTCAATAGCAACGTGACTCTATAGCAACGTTACACTACAGCAATGTGACTCTACATCAGTGTGACTATATAGCCACGTGACTCTACAGCAATTAGAGTCTACAGCCACGTGACTCAACAGCAGCATGACTCTATGGTGACTTTATTCTACAGCAATGTGACTCTACAGCGACGTGACGCTACAGTGACGTGCTCTAAGCTGACATTACGATACGGCAACATAACAATACAAGAACGCGACGATACCAAGACGTGACTCTACAGTGATGTGACTACAGCAACGTGACGATACAACAACGTGACTCTTCAGCAATGTAAAATACAACATGTCTCTACAGCAACATAACAACAACGTGACTCTACAGCAGCATAACGATACAACAACATGGCACAGCAGCATGTCAATATTATGACCGTATGTAAAAAAATTGACATTGTGGGAAAAAAGAAATCATAACATGACGGTTCTGCGATCGAACTTGCTGGTCGACTGTTGTTTTTTTTTCGTGGAGTGTGCATGTTTTGCCCATGACAGTTTGCATGGCAGGGTTCCTTTCCTTACAAATCCATTGTGTAAAACTGAACAAAACCCAACCGGATCATGCTCACAGATTTGAATTCACTAAAACCTTAAATAAAAATCCATTCGCTTGTCATGTATAACAAATTCTCCACTTCCGGCACAAGTGCAGCGGTCTATCATACATCACACACTCCTTATGAATATGTACAGTAGCCAGCAGCATGTTTTTGGGATGAAACTGGAAAACCCTGAGGAGAACTCAGGCAATACATGGCAGCCAACAGTACATCAGTAATTACAAGAGCATGTTGTGAGTTTTGTGTTAATCAGCGTGTTTAGTTTCCACTGAAGCAGCGTGTCGGCGAGTTCCTTTTCCCCGTGCGAGTGTCACACGCAGCTCCAGGTATGATTGTGTTGGTGGTTTGAGGCGGCTGATTTAATTCTCTAAATGTCCCATGGGGCTTCCACTCTGAGCTCTTAATCATGTTTGCAGTGTGTTTCAGTTGTTCGTTATCATTCTAAAATCAAGGTCATTTTCCCAAAGGTACAGCGTGATGAAGCAGAATCTGTTTATATTCCACAGTATTTATCATGCTGTTATTTTTGAGTGAAATGCCACAAATGGTAGAGTTTCACAGGAACACGAAGCTTCAGAAAGCTAGACATCCCGCTATGTTTGTGAAAAGAAACATCTCTGATTTGAACTTTAATGGCAGTTATTCAAACAGCAATAGAAATTGGTCTACTACTGGCATCTAATCAACCGATTCTGGCTTGCGATTGGTCAGAAGGCGTTCAACAGCCGACAGCTCTGACAGCAGCGCAGCTGCAAATCACAGGTTTATATTAACGCGCTTGTTCTCATACGTTATCGTTTCTATAGTAACGGCTCCTTCACAGAGATGTGTACAGCGCATGCTCCACCTTATTCACTTCATGGCAATTTGTGCACTTGATATTTGTTATGTGAGCCAAGCGAATAAGATAAAATGCCTTATAAATCCGAATCCTGGTGCAGACTTTAGTGCAAAAAAAAACCTGGACTTTTTGTCGTGTCATGCTTTAAAGTCTGCAATGCACTGAAAGCCCAGCTGCTTTGTATTTATGCAGACAATCATTTCCGAGCTAAAACACACCCTACTTGACCGTTTCATCAACGCTCCCTCTCACAGTTCATGTTGTGTACTTTGGTGCCAAATGCTGAGCAAGCGTTTAATCATATTTCTTCCCATCTTTAGATACAGAGAGGTTTTAGTCCTTGAGTGTGTTTATTCCTTTCTTCAGATTTTTTTTTTTATATGGAGCATCAGATGTTGAAAGTGCACTTTGTTGAGCTGTTGCTTGGTGACACAAACCTTCTTGTTGATAAAAACCTACTGCACTCTATTTGCGTATGTGTTTGTGTATGTGTGTGTGCCATTTTCAAACCACTTCTCAACATTACCACATATTACCAATGTATTTGCTAATTTCCTTTTGCTAATTAAGCTTACGCTGGTGGAGAGTTAACTTGAGCTCTTCAAGCCTTTTGCTTGAACATGCTTTTGGAAAAAGTAATTGCTTATCCGTATACTCTATATGCACCCTGCTGTTGTTGTTACTATTATTATTATTATTATTAGATTAGATAATACATAGACTTAGGTTTGCTAGCACTTCACAAAATCATTTGGATTTTTTTTTAAATCATATTTATATTCATAAAATGTTTAGATTATGAGATTAAATCTGCAGTACAATGAAATAAAATAAATGTAAAATATTAGGATGAACACTGCAGACAAATTGAATCTGAAGATGTAAAAGGTATTGTGCGCAAATAATATTTTGCTTGTGCAGAATTTAATCTGAAACACGGAATAACGGAAACTTAAAAGTGGAACAAAATTATATTTTAGAATAAGAAATAAAGAGTCATTTGAAAGCTGAATTAAAGTATCAGATAAGAATTAATAAACATCTTATACAGTTATATATGCATAGAGGGAGACTGAGAGAGAGACATAAAGAAAGAGCGAGACAGACATAAAGAGAGCAAGAGAGACAGATCTGTATAGGATGATATCACTGTAATTCTGTAAATGCACTGGGAGGGGGAGGAGTGGTGAGGGATGACATCAGAATATTAATGAGATGCAACAGGACTCATCTGCCCTTTCTGTCATGAAACCACACCCACTCACGCACGCACACCACTCCCCTTTTCTGGGGATGGACATTGGGCAGATGTCCATCTTCATTTTTATTTCATTTGTGACACACACACACACACACACATATTTCCCCATTGCCCTCGTAACACCTCTGGCATGAGAGATTCTCTCTCTCTCTCACACACACACACACACACACACACACACACTCTCTCATGCCCAGTAGTCTGTTTGTTCTGCTTTTGAGGGCTGTGTAGGAAATTAAAGTCCAGCTGGTCATGCATGACAAGCATGCAATATTTTGCTGGAGTAATTCTCTGCATTTCAGGGTGGATTTGTTCGGAAATTTCACTGCTGTTATAAATTTGACACTTGGCTTGTCTCTAAAATCATTCATTTTTACCCTAAACAGTTTTTTCAGAATGGCTAGCATGTAAGAAACCACATAATGCATCGTATAGTATAGATGGAAACGCTCCAACTGTGAATATTTAATCTCATAATTTAATTTGCAGAGGGGACGTAGTCTCTGTCTGACGGGAAACTCATGACCTTCGTAAACACGGTGAATTGCTTGAAGCAATTCTGAGTAGCCAGTATGTAGAAGGTTGTGCTTTGTTTATGTATATTAAAAGTATAAATACTATTGGACAATAAACACCAAACTAATGTTGCAGTGACTTCTGAGGTGACAAATTTCCTCATCCTCCTGAACTTTCCTACATGACATAAAGGAAAAATGAGCATGTTAACCTGAGAGGTAACACGCCGTGATGCTACGTCATGCATAGCTAGCCACACTACTGATATCTTGGAGAGATGAGCACAAATTATGTACATATTTTAAATCTCAGTTATTTCTGTGTGTACCCTCCCACTGCATTAAAAAAAAAGAAAAATAACTAAAGAAGTCATTTAAACACGGTTAAAAGGGTTTCTCCATCCATTTTCTTATCCATTAAAGCTAGGGTTGGCAGCATTGGAGAAACCAAGATTTAAGATAGATTTTGAAAGTGTCCAATTGAAAAAGCCCTTTAGCTCTCGTTCCAAAGCCACTCCTCCAAAACACGTGAATCGCCTGACTACTTCTGAAACACATATGTAAACATGGGATGTACAGAGAATTTCAAGAAATATAACAAAAAAAAATGCTTCTAAAATAAATTGCCTAACCTACCTTTAAGGCTGTATTAACAATAGCGGTATTGCAGTGGTTAGCACTGTTGCCTCACAGCACGAAGGTTCTGGGTTTGAACCTGGTGGGCGTTTCTGTGTGGAGTTTCTGCCTGTCTGGCTTTCCTCTGGGTGCCCTGGTTTTCTCCTACAGTCTAAAGACATGCAGACTAGGTCAACTGGCTAGTCTAAATTGCCTGGGTGTGAATGGTTGGCTGTGTCTGTGTTAGCCCTGTGAAGGATTGGTGACCCGTCCAGGGTGTTCCCTGCCTCTCATGCAGAGCCATCTGGTTCCAGCTTCCCTGTGACCCCAGTGGGTAAGTGATCCTGATGATGGAGTTAGAAATATTCTTAGAATCCTGTCAGGTTACTTGTACACTTTAAAATGTGGTCTCAAAGGCAGAGTTTATTGCGTTAACCGGCTGTTTTACATGAACTAACATGTTACTTCTCCTCTCACGCGCGTGCACAGAATCCTCGCTAGACTCGTGGCGCGTGCGAGATGTTTGTGGTACGTGGTTCTGAACTTCCATTTCACCGAGAAGCGATAAGATCAAACTCCCGGCGGAATCTTTATATAAGAAAGACACACACACACACACACACACACACACACACACACACACACACACACACACACAGAGAGCAAGCATATCAGACGCGCGAGCGTTTTCTCATTTCCTCCTCGTCAGGACAGCGGGCGCGTATTCATAATCAGTGAGGGTTTTTTTTTTAAATTTATTTAGGCTCGAGCGTTATGGGTGGGTCGTAAAGGAGTCTATTTGCATAGTAAGTGCATATTTAATGAGGCGATCGAACTCCCGGGCAGGAAGAGATTTCTGGCGGAAAAAGCCGAGCGATACCGAATGTTCAATTAACTCGCGACATGGTTTATATCAGTGTGTGGCGTGCGCGCGCGCACACACACACACACACACAAACACACACACACACACACTCAGAGAGAGAGAGAGAGAGAGAGACGGTGTCCCTCGTGCTCCCCTGACCACGCGCACACACACACACAGCCTTCTCCAACACGCGCGTGCGACTTGTTTCTACGTCCGCCGGTTAACTGACCGGTCGTCGTCACCTCGTAACTCCTGTCCTAATTTCTCCCCAAGACTTCTTTCTTTCTTTCTTTCTTTCTTTCTCTTCCGTCACGTGAGGTTATACCTGTATAATCAGCGAGCACGAGACTTCTGAGGTGAGTAACGGAAACATCTAGCTATAAAAACGACTTTATCTTTTGCGACCGATCGCTGTGATGGGTTTCCCCAATGTTCTCCCCTCCGACACCCGGGTGTTCAGTAAGGCTCCAGGACAGGTAGTGTTTATTAGTGTTTATTAGTGTTTATTAGAGCGCGCGAGAGCTTCTTTTTGGCGCGCTTTAAAGTCGCGTGCTGGTTATGGATGAGTCTCTGATAAGCCGTTGGGATGTCTAAGTAAAGATCCGAATTACGTTCTTTTTTTCTTTTTTTTTTCCAGAGCAATTTTGTCCAAAATGTAATATTCATTGTCTGCCAACTTGTACAGAGGAAATAGTGTCAAAATTGTAATGAAACCAGAATGTTTGAATCGCCTGAGGAGGTTATTAGAGCGCGCGAGAGCCTGTTTTTGGCGCGCTTTATGAGGACATCTGACAGAAATATTGAAGAACGTTTAAGCAAAAAAGGACATTGTTTTCCACAGATCTTCTCAGATTTCATTGTGTTAGTGTCTAAAACGGTGATTTAACCAGCTGCCATGATGTTTGTGTCTCCTGAGGAGCACGAGAGCGTATCTTTGGCGCGCTTTAAAGCCCGCGAGGTGGTTAGATTTACTGGAAAGCCGTTAGGCTGTCTGACAAATATTACAAAAAAACAATATGTTTTCTACAGGTTTTGTCAGATTTCATTATCCTATTGGGTAAAACTGTAATTTCACCAGTTGTCCTGATATTTGATTTGCTTGTGCCGTTTATTAGAATATGCTTTTGGCGCTCAGTCCTGGTTAGATTGCTAACTGTCACTATGCTAGCTGTCAAAAACATTGTGGAAAAATGTTTGTATTTTTTAAAAAAAACAACATATTTTTCTCATCTATAGATTTGTCAGTGATTTTTTTTTATTTATTATTGTATTTATACTGTCAGCCTTCGTCAAAATTTGATAAAATGTCATCCTAACCACTTAAGATTTTTAATTTTTTTTAAAAACTTAAGTCTTTTGGGTTTCTGAATTTCTCCAGTATACCACAATATTCAATACACAAAATTGTTATCATAAACAGTTTAAATTGTGGTTAGTGGAGATGACGTCATGTTGTGTATTGTTCTTATGTGGTTTATTATTTATCTAAATTATTGTTTACTGGTAATTCATTCATATTAACATATCCACATTTATTTGGTTGGTCATAGAATAATATTCACGCAATGTTGTAGATAATGATGTTGAATAACACTCATGTTACTTTACTGAAATAACATTGTAAACCATGATAGACGTCTGGGCAATCAGCGTAATCTGAGCATTACGCATTGACAAGCCTGTGTGTGCTTTAATTTTAGCTATGGCTGTGTGTGTGTGTGTGTGTGTGTGTGTGTGTGTGTTTCAATGGTGTTTAAAAATTAAATCTTCATGAATCTGGCAAAGACACAACCTGTCACAAAGAGGTTACTTACAATATGTGACGTATTCTTGGGCTGGAACTGGAAGAAAAGAAGATTCTAATTTTTGGGGAAGGGGGTTGAGGTAGTGTGTATTGATTAAGTTTAGTGTGTGCATGTGTGTGTCTGCTGTGTGTGTATTTGTAAGAGGTTATAAGAAGAGCTTATAAATGTGACTAAATGGCTTTTTATACTCTGTGTTTGTGTGTGCGTGTGTGTATATATATATGTGTGTGTGTGTGTGTGTGTGTGTGTGTGTGTGTGTACACTCTCCTGTCATGCTTTAGTAAATGGTCATTCATCAGATGAAAGGAGATCTAATCCATTAGCCTCTCACTGTGTACAACTTTGCATTTATTCCCTCAGAGATAAGCACAGTGTGTGTGTGTGTGTGTGTGTGTGTGCGTGTGTGTGTGTGTGTGTGTGTGTGTGTGTGTCTACATTTAAATTACAAGTTACCAGAACTTCAGTAAATTGATATCTAATAGCCAAAGCTCAACCTTGAACAAGCTCTTTTTACAAAGTTTTTACACACATTTGAAGACACATTGGCACTGGTGGAAAATGTTAACTGCAGCTGTAGGAGAAGGCTGTTGTAGATGAGGCTGTAGATGAGACGAGGCTGTAGACGAGGCTGTAGATGGAGTTGTATATGAGGCTATAGATGGAGTTGTAGACGAGGCTGTAGATGGGGTTGTATATGAGGCTGTAGATGGGGTTGTATACGAGGCTGTAGATGGGGTCGTAGACGAGGCTGTAGATGGGGTTGTAGACGAGGCTGTAGATGGGGTTGTAGACGAGGCTGTAGATGGAGTTGTATATGAGGCTGTAGATGGAGTTGTATATGAGGCTGTTGATGGAGTTGTATATGAGGCTGTAGATGGGGTTGTAGACGAGGCCGTAGATGTTGTTGTAGACGAGGCTGTAGATGAGGTTGTATATGAGGCTGTAGATGGAGTTGTATATGAGGCTGTAGATGGGGTTGTATATGAGGCTGTAGATGGGGTTGTATATGAGGCTGTAGATGGAGTTGTATATGAGGCTGTAGATGGAGTTGTATATGAGGC
>JAQMYM010000003.1:22434935-22449465 GCA_030014255.1 Parauchenoglanis ngamensis
AGTTTTGATGTATTCAGTAATGTTTTACAACGTAGAAAGCAAAAAAAATAAAGAAAAACCTATGAAAAAGAGTAGGGTGTCCAAACTTTTGACCGGTAGTGTACATAATTTACATGTCTTTCTGCAGGCATATCAGAAGTGGGTGAGGGATCACGGTCCAGAGCGGCCACTACCAGGCCTCAAATACACACACGAGCAGCTGTTCTTTATAGCCTTCGCCCAGGTATACACACACACACACACACACACACACAGGCACACACACAGGCACAGATGTGCAAATGTAGTACATTAAACTGAACACAAGTGTTTACGGCGACTGATTGTTTGTTGTTTAAATATCAACCATCCATGAAGAACATAAATGACAAGCGTAAGTGGAACCAGTCAGAAGAGTTAACAAGAACAGGAAACAATGACCAAATAAGGAATGCGGTAATCAAAAAGGGTCAGACGAGTGAATTACGGGAGCCGGGATAAATGTCAATGCAATGTTTTCACAAATCAAACAATACAAAAACGCACACATAAAAAAAGTCTAACACATAAAGACATGGAACTCTACTGAAATCTTTAATCTTTAATCTTTAATCTACTGGATTAAAATGTTAGCAGTATATATTTTAAAAGTGAAGTTTATTAGCATATTATGACTATATAATTACTGTATTAGCCACATATAAGCACTTTACCTTCAAATACGTTTCAAAGATGCACAGGTTCAGATGGATTCGTGTCAGCCATGTTTAAGTGAGCTCATAAAATAAATTATTAAATGTCATGACGTAGATTATTTTAGTATAACAGGATGTCCGCAAGTGTTTATTCCCTCTTATGACACAGCAATTTAAAGAGCAACATTTATACGTACGTTCATGTTGTGGAGCTTTGGTGAAACCAGTTAGTTCCTGTTCTGATTTATGTTATAGCAGCTTTAAACACTCATTCCCTCACCAGCTTATCTCTCAAAGTTATTAAGATAGAAAAAGTGTAAAAAAAAACCCAAAAACAACTCCTCTGTCCTGAAAATGTCAGAAAACTGAGCTTTACACCGGAGACTCCTTTCATAAACCTTACGTAAACATCTCTATACGTGTTCTTAAACTGTTCATCATCAGTGGCGCGTGCGCTGTACACGTCCCTGTGAATGAGCTGTTGCTATAGAAACGATGACGTATTAGAAAGAGAGTGGCCGTCAGAGCCGCTGTTGTAGAAAATGAATCAACACCTTCTGACCAATCAGAGTGCAGAACTCAACAGCGGCGTGATGTGAAGTTTATTAAATGTAATAATCTCTCTCCTCCAATCACGGAGCAGAACTGGTGCATGAAGAGGCGGTCTCAGTCCATATACCTTCAGCTGCTGACCGACAAACATGCCCCCGAACACTACAGGTATACACACACACACACACACACACACACACACACACACACGTTGTATAAGCTGTGTATTACACCCCTGTGTGCAGGGTTATCGGCAGCGTGTCTCAGTTTGACGAGTTCGGTCGCGTTTTTCACTGCCCGAAAGGATCTCCTATGCATCCTGCCAACAAGTGTGCCGTCTGGTGACCTTCTGACCTTCATCGCTGACCTTTGACCTCTTCCATCAATCACCCATCCGGATTTCCCTTGCCTGTCCTCAGCGGATCCTGAAATCACCCACACACAAGCAGAGTGCTGCTGTGTGCTTAACGTGTTCATTTCATCCGAAATTTAACAGTGTCGTCATGGTTACAATACGCACGCCTTATATGAACATCGAGTGTTCAGTCGACGAGGCCATGCATTTTGAAACAGCGTACGCATACAGAAATACTGGCCTGCTAACTAGTTAGCTTACTGACTAGCGTGCTACCTAGCTAGCATAATAAAGTTTTAACGGAAACTTCGGGCAAATGTATTTTTACGATAATTTCGATGTAACTTTTTTTTCTGTTCGCATGAACATCTTCATCCACTGTGAAAAAACAAAACAACAACACGTAATGCCTTCTGGGTATGTCCTGAAATCTAGCGTGAAAAACTTGTCAAGTTTACATTAAAGTTTTACGTCTGATGGATGAGCTCGACGAAAGCATGTCACATGAAAAAACACCCGAGAAAGGCTTCCAGAAGAACCACGTCAACTTTTCTTTAATGAAGTTCCTCAATCGTTCCGTTTATGATCCACAAGCTTTCTTTTTCAGTGCTGCTTTCCTACGCATCTTTACTGTGTAAACTTATTTTTACTACATAAATATAACTTTACAGAATCCTATATTTATTTATTTTTATATCCTAGCTAGTAGTGTTCATGGGTTATTCTTATTAGCTGTAAGAAGTAGTTTTGAGGTTGTGTGTGTGTGTGTGTGTGTCCATATTTCTGAAACTCGATGTAAAAGCTGCTACACAAACCTCCAAGTATTTTGAAGAAGACAACCTCTTTACAAAATGTAACTCAGTAAAATCAGAGTTTGGTGACGTTAGCGGAGTGCGTGTAATGTAACGACTGTGCGTTATGGAATTCTGGGATTTTTTGGAATTTTTCTTTCTTTTTTTAGGGAAATTTTACAGGATTTTGGTTCATTTTTGAAAAGTTGGGGAACCTTTGGGCTGGAATTCTGGGACGTTGTATTGAATGTTTTGCGGAATTTCGATTTTTTTTTTTAATGTTTAAAATGTTGCTTTTCGTTTTTGAGCTATTGAAATAATGTGAAACTGCGTCCGATTCGACATCTACAGGATCTTCTGATGTCACTTATGATCATGGTTGTGGTGGGGGAGGGGCGTTAGCGTGCGTAGCTTTTCTTTGTACAAAAATACAACAAAAATTCACTATTTCTTTGACGTTTGTGTGGTTGTTGGTTTATTTCGTTTGTTTGCATTTGTTAAATCGTACCCGTGCGTGTTTCTATTTCTCATGTACATCAAATAGCTGAACTTCTCAGATTTGTGAAATGAACCGAGGTTATGATCCCGATGACAATCCGAGAAGATGCCGACGGACATCGTAAGGACTGACGAGTTTCACGATTCCGACTCTCCGTACAAAGCGGTCGTGATATTTACAGATGTGAAAAACTCTTACGTTATGAATTTTTCTCGTTACATCATAACTGGAAGGATGTCTTCGTTATTGTTCATGTCTGTGTGCTGTGTGTTCAGATGCAAGTTTTTCTCTCTTCAGGCATTAAGATTGTATATTGCAAAAAAATACATCTGTGTGTGTTCGAGCCTGTTAAAGACCAAATTTGCTACAGTAAGGAAATGTTTAATTTTATATGGTGTTTAAATATGACTTTGTAAAAACCCGAACTGTGTGAGAAAGTAAGAAGAAAGAGAAAGTGTCTGGTGTTATAAAGCATGTTTCCTGCTTTGAAACGCTTCATTGTATTACAGAATAAAAGACCTACAGGACTACATTACCCAGAATTCACATCATTCAATGGGAAGCTGGGAATGTGAATTTTCTTAATAAAATTAATAACAACAACAAAAAGTAACAGAGGCTTTGTTTGATGTATGCGTTTGTCATAATCATGAAAGTCAGGAAATTCATTACATTATTGTGATTAATTATACGAGTTATTTGTTAGAGTATTTAATAGTTTGGGCATTTAAATGCTCACTAATTAATTATTGTTCGTTAATGAAGTCATTGATGCTGCTTATTATTTTAGTTAATATATAAATACATACCTACCTATATACTACTGTATAATAATATACCATACAAATACAGAAATGAACTGCAACTTCTATCTGTTTAATAACAACACGGATTCATACACGGAGGAAAAACAAATAATTACTGTTTGTAATAATTACGTACAATAATATATACATTTAGTTCACAAGTTACAGAGTCTTGTGTTCAGATAAAAGAAAGAAAAAAAATCGTAGAATAATTCCAGTCATTAAGCACATAGCGGCGCGGAAAAACTTTTATTTTGAAACGAACGACTGCAGTGACGCCGCCATGTTGGAAACATGTGTTCGGTTGTTGCTAGCTTCACCGCGTGCAGTTTGCGCGGTAATGTTGTGCAGCAGAGACGGTGAGTTTCTTTTCTTCCTGACAGGAAAATGTATTTTTTAAAAGTCACGGTTGTGTGTGTGTGTTGTGGAGAAACCTGGAGCGTCAGGCTGAGGGAAACTGTAATGAACTGTGCGGTGGAAACTGTTAGCATGTTGCTAGGAGGCTGTTTACCTGCACAAACCAAACAGCATTAATAATGTAATTAGAGAACGGTGGTCTCGCTTGTCACGCTTCACTTTGGCAAGTTTACCGAATTTTTTAGGTTTTTTATTTGGAAAAAATATTCAATAGCTTTCAAGCGGTTCAAAGAATTGACCCAAAACATGAACAAATGCTTTTAAAGGAGACATGCTGTGGAAATGTCTTTTTTAAATTGTTGTTGTTTTTGAATTATGATATGTGGATTTGGGGACGTACTAGGCTTCTCAAAGTGGGATGTTGGCGTCCCAGTCTGTAACGGCCATAGAAAATAGGCAGCCAATTCAATACGTCTCTCTTTCCTATGTAGAACCTTCCCTCATTAGCATAGGACCGCCCACAGCGGCCTTCCCTCGTTAGCATAGGACCGCCCACAGCGGCCTTCCCTCGTTAGCATAGGACCGCCCACAGCGGCCTTCCCTCGTTATCACAGGACCGCCCACAGCGGCCTTCCCTCGTTATCACAGGACCGCCCACAGCGGCCTTCCCTCGTTAGCATGATCCCGCCCACAGCAGCCTAGTCTCATGCTCTAGTGCATTTTACTGTGGATGCTTTTCGGCCGTAATCAGACGGGCTTTGCTACAAAGGTATTTTCTTGAGTCCACACATTAATAGTCTTTGTTGATTATTAGCCCGTCGTCGTGCACGCTGCGTCATGATACCAGAGGTGTCCGGCTGATTGTTTGCAGTTGACTGGGAGCAGCGGAGTTATTTTTTTAAAAAAGCTCGACTCTCAGGGAATAATATAAACAATTGAAAAGTATGTGACATGTCTCCTTTCAGAAAGAATATTATTTTTATGTTATGTTATTATGTAATTTCATACCATGTAATATAAAATAATTCTTATATAAATATTTATTGTTATTATGAATGCAGGGGAAGAAAGATTGATGTAAACGGAGTAGTTTCTTCTCCCTGCAGTGTCGTACCTTCAGTTTAGATTTACTGTTTAAAGTGTGAAATTAGTACTGTGTGTGTGTGTGTGTGTGTGTGTTCATGCGTGTGTTCATGCATATGCAGGAGATGAGCCAAATGTTGGACTGTGTGTCTTTGGCCTCCTACACCGAGTATCCCACTGAGCGACCGTTCATCAACACACACACCAACATCAACACACACCGTTCTGCAAAACCTGTTAAAGCGTTTCCTGAGAGCAACAGTGCCGGTAACACACACATAACAAACACACACAATACACCTAACAAACACAGTACACACACAACACACATGACCTAGATAGATAGATACTTTATTGAGCTCATGAGGGAAATTGTTAAAAGAAACCAGAGATGAGTATTGAGCCAGCAATGCAACAACATTATGTGCTAAATCAACTCAGCACCGCAAACACCCCCACCCACACCCCCACACCCAGATGCCTATTCGTACCTGTGATCCATGCTTACACAGGTGAGGACTGATCGGGGTGCTGAGTGCAGCAGGTGGATTACAGGCAGTAGATTGAATGAATGTGAATATGAAGTGCAGAAGATTTTGGTACAGGAGTTTGTGCAGTTACGTTCAGTGGTTCGTGCGTGTGATGGCGTGCAGGAGGAATCTTGTCTGCAGTCTGGCTGCTTTAATCCTCATTTGGCTGAAGCGGCTGCCTGATGGGACAGGTGGAGGTGTGGTGCGCCAGCCGTGATCATCTCTGAACGCTTCCTTGTCCTGGAGATGTGCAGATCCAGCAGCGTGGTGCAGCTTTACACCAACGCTCTTTTCTGCAGACCTGATGATGCACTGCCGTTTGTGAAGGTCATGTTTGGTGTTTGAGATAGAGGTGGGGTAGAGCTGCACCATCAGCTGCTGAGGCAGGTTGAACTTCAGCTGGTGCAGGAGGTGCATCCTCTGCTGGGCTCTCTTAGTGATGGAGCTGAAGTTACTGTGCTGCCTCAAGCTCCTGGGGATTGTAGTTCTAAGGAACCTGAAGGATTCCACTATGGGTGAGGTCAGGAGGAATGTGTTTAGGATGGGTGTGGTCAGGGTGGAGCAGGTATAAATAAATGTAAAAATCATCAGGTTTTCATTGCATTTCTAATTTTTTGTTTTTTTTGTCTCTGTGTTTTACTAAATTACATAATATATATATAATATGGTGTAATGTAATATAATGCAACGCAATATATCGTGTGTGTGTGTGTGTGTGTAGCGATCCACTCGGCTCTGCAGAACCTTCAGGAGAAGATCCACAGGTTGGAACTGGAACGCATGCGAGCAGAACAGAACCTGAGGAAGCTCTCTGGCGAGAACCCTCACACAAAGAACATTCTTGAGAGAGAACCACACAAGAACCAGGACTCTCACAGACCTCGAAAACAGGGTAGGGTCCTGAAGATGTGATCAGGCTGTGTGAGGTCAGGATGAGTGGTGGTGGTTGATGTACGTGTGGTCGTGGTGAATGTGGTCAGTGTGGGTGTGGCCAGGATTAATGTGTTTACGGTGTGTGGGTGTGGCTAGTGTGGCACAGATATTTAAAAAACAAGAAATTTATCATCAGGTATTCATTGAAATGTCTGGTAATGTCTTTGCATTTCTGTGTGTGTGTGTGTGTGTAGGGCTTGCCTCTCAGTTAGCAGCAGCTGAAGGTAAATGCACTTTGTTGGAGAAGCAGTTGGACTTAATGAAGAGGACGGTGAGGAGCACAGAGTCTGACCCAACAGCTACCCACAAACACCAGGTATAGTGTGTGTGTGTGTGTGTGTTTAAAGTGTGTATGAGCATTGTGTCATTGAGTCTGTTTGTTTGCAGGAGTGTGTGCGTGGCTCGAGTGATGTGTGTGTGAAGTTGGAGAAGTTGGAGCGGGAGTACAGGAGACTGACCCGCACTCAGAACAATGCTGAGGCCAAAATCCGACAGCTGGAGTGTAAACTGCAGGAGGAGGAACACCACAGGAAACTCATACAGGATAAAGCTGCTCAGGTTTTACTCCTCTACTCCTGTCTGTCCACACACACACCTTTTCATCAAACAAATTGAATATTAACTCTGACTGTTTATTGAGTGTTAACAACACACATGCTTTTATTTTCTTTTTCAATTTATCTGCTCTTCCTGACAATCTTATTGCTCTCATTAATAGATTTAATTTTAATATAAAATACATGGATTTTATTTTTAACCTCGTTTTTAGATGATAGTTTTCTATACAACAGTTTGCTTCACCTGATTGGCTGCTCTTCAGTTACAGACAGGCCTCGAGGCCAATCGTGTTCTGATCGAGTCAGTGTCGACCCGCCCACACCGCTCCTCCAGGAGCACAAAGAAGCAACTCGCATCCAAGGTAATTAAATTAATCAGTGTTGGGCGGAGTGTGTCGTGGGTGGGGTGGAATCTGCCCTGTACTCCTGCTGGCTGTTGGTAGAGTTATTACATTCCATAACTGATGTTGTTGCGGTTTCTCTGCCTCTTTCCCAGAAGCCTTTGCAGCAGAGACATTCTCACACACAGCCACACTACAGACTGAGTCTGGGAGACGTACCGTTTGTGGCGGGAACAGTATGGTTACACACACACACGGCGAGAGTGACACCAGTTTAATCCATACAAAATCTCCCCTGATTTCTTTCTCTCTTATTGTTTTGTAATAAGCTGTAACCTGAGAGAATTCACAGTAAGACTAGATATATAACTTATTAATAATTATACCTGTATGAAATAAATGCAGTGTGTTTGGCTCAGTTTAAACACTTATAGATACTTTGTTCACATACAGGGTCATACGGAAAAATCGTTGACGAGTTTAACGCAACATTAATGTTCATGTTACAACACGACACAATTATCCAAACGTTCCACGGAAATAATCGCACGACAGTGGAGTCGGCAAGTGATGAGCTTTTGCTGCGAAAGTGTTTGTTTACAGGACAGTCGCTCGCAAAAAATACATTATAGAATGAAAAAATCGTAACGACAAATTGCGCTGTGTGTAATGAGGTTAACACTAAGAACAGTAATTACACTTTAGTAATAAACATTATTTGTTCTAAAGTTTGTTGTAAATATATCTGACTCTCTCTCTCTGTAGTCCACAGGGACGAGTCACTCTGTCCGCGCTAACGTGCAGCACGTCCTCCACCTCCTGAAGCAACACAACTGGCAGCTGTGTAACGAGCGTGTGCTGGGAGCCACGCCCCTGTCCAATGGCAAAGAGGCTTCAGGGTGTCAGTCATGCAGTAGCTCCTCCTCTTCCTGTAGTGAGGAGCTTTCAGAGCTGCTGCAGGCTCTACAGGATGAGTTCGCACACATCAGCTTGTGAGTTTACACTTTTCAATTTTATTCACAGTTTAACTTATAAGAAAGAAAAAATGGTTTCTTTTAAGGGTGTGATATGCAAATTTATTTAAACATCTCAATTCATACATATTTGTTGCAGTTCAATTTGAATGCTTGTTGCTGTGTGTGTGAGAGACAGCGAGCACCAGGAGTTGGGAAAGCAGGTCCAGGCGTGTCGTTCCGACAGACTGAGGCAGGATTTGGAGCGAGAGATTGAGAACCTGATGAAGAAGATGGAGGAAAAAGGAGAACAAATCGCTAAAGTGCGGCGACATCAGGCTCAGGTCAGCTTCATCCTCGCACTCCTCACCTCACTGAGGTTCTTTTAAATATGTTTTGTTTAAAAATAACCACCGTTTGCTCTAGTTGCTATAGATGGTGCTGTTATTATCTTTGCAATTAAATTGACTTAAACTGCATTCTGCAGGAACCAAAATAAAATAGTTCATAAATTTAAATAAGGAAAAAACCCAGAGAATTTTGTTTTTGCAATATCACCCAGTATTATTTGCATTCTCATCTCTTAAAAAAACCTGGTCTTCTCACTAAAATGATGGAACAGCTACGAAATAATTACTATAGTAACCTTCATTATAATATTAAGTACATATTTATAATAATTAATACAGAGTTGGTGCCACCTGGTGGTCCATTCAGTCACTTCTACTGACAGTATTTCAGAGCTATTTTTTCTTCATAATCAAAACAAGACATTTTACTAGGAAAATACTTCCCATTATGACCTTATTTCATGCTGAACTTTCACACACATCATACATGACGTTTTGTTCAGTGTGTACAGAATACACTCCTGTGGGGTTTAAAGTTCCGTTCACTGGTTCCTGCAGGTGTAACTGCGGCCTGGGGTCTAACAACAGCTACGTGTCCCTGCTCAGGATTTTTGGTACACAGAGTTTCCAGTGTGGGATTGTAAAGAAAATTGTGGGCATGGAAAAATGTAATTTTCCTAAAACTAAACAAGTCGGAAATCTTCTGTCAGTGGTGGTATTCCTGCTGCTGTGATTGTGGTTATTCCTCAAGTAAAAAGTACATTGGTAAAAGAAATTGGGACTTCCTGCAGTACGAGTATCTGAGCAGCACGTCAGGTGGAGTTTTTGTGTCATGGCACGCGCCGTGTGATTGGGTTTTTGTGTGTCTGACAGGTGAAGTTGCTGAAGAAACAGTCTCTTCAATGCAAAGGTGAGCTGAGGGGCAAGTCCAGACCAGGAGAGCGCAACAAGGACAGTCTGCGTCTGCTCAACGACATGCGCACGCTGCAGAGCTCGCTGCGCTCGGACAGACACTGTTGGGATTACTGACGCAAACAACTCACCAGGATTCAGGAGGTACAAGCTCAGGTTAGTGGTCCAGAGCCACACAGGGAGGAGCTAACGGTCTCGAAATCTGGCTTCGCCATTGGGAACCGTTGTTATAAAACAATTTCTCTCGCGCAGTAATACGGGGTTGTACCACAAGTCCAGCTTCAGAGGAGGCAAAAAAAATACATCCGGTAAAACAAAAGCTTTTATTTGTTTACAGAACACGCACAAAACATCCACCATGAGTATTATTATGCTCAGATACATCAGCTCTGTTCGTAGACAAGAATAAACGGGAACCCTGTGGTGCTGGACTTATGGGACACTCTTCATTAGTAAACTGAAGAGGCGGAAGCGATAAAGCTCTTGAGTAATGTGCGATAACGGGGTCAATAGCAGGTGTTGCGTAGTAAACAACAGGAGCTGGAAGTTATAAGGGTCTCTTGTACGTCACAGAGATGTCTGAACTTTACACTTTTGAGTTATCTCTTAAATGTTAATAAATTGCGCAATGCAGCACATGTTCGCAGGGATTCCTAAACTCTTAGTCAGGATAACAGACTGTGGGAATTGTTTATTTAAGCTAGAGATTTTTTTTTATTAAAAAAAAAAATTTCAGTTGCAATTATTTATAGGGATAATGGAGATCATTTCCACCGCTGTACTAAAAGAAAAACATCCTCACCACCATATTTAACCTGCGCTCCTATACATCCAGAACGTTCTTTAGTCATCACAGTGCATCATTTCACACAATCGTATGCGTTTTTGACAGTTTACTAAGATATTTGTTCTGTACTGCGCAGACCTTAAGATGGATTTCTCGACTAAACTCTCATCACCGGAGTAAAAACACAGTCTTGGGTAACGGATTGAAACTGTATCTTTATGGCGCATAAAAAAAATTAGAAGATTATGCAATTTAAGAAGTAATCTGTAAGACCAACGTCTGAAATATTTTTACAAAAATAAATCCAAGGGGTGGAAATGAACAGGTTTGAAGTGAAATATGGAACCGTTTGTCCTTCAGTGATGTCCTAAATTAATCCACACTTTTCCTGAAAAAACAAATCCCCATGAAGCTGTAAACAGTGTTTGAGGTTCATGACATTTGAGAGTATTTTATTCCTTAATCATTTTAAATAAAGTATTTATTTTGTCTTAAAGTTTTTTTGCACAATTTGAATAAAAACTCAGTCGAGGCTGCCATTTTAGGAAATTTATTTGAAAAAGAAAACTCACTGCCATATTCATATATTTGTTATGTAAGTGTAACTGGCCTTTTCTCCATTTCAGAGACAGGAAATGTCTTTTTAAAGACAGGATCCAAGCTGTACATTATGTACACAGAGGCCACGACCAGCAAAACCAACACTTCAGTACGGAATAGAAATAAAATCACCAGCGCCACTGTAATCCCACGACATCGGGTAATTCAGCAATGTTTGTTTTTTTAATTAATCGCTTATTGGGACTGACTGGAGGTGAAATGTTCAAGTTTTTTGTTTGTGAGTTTTTTTTAAACCCATGCTGAAGGTGAAGCTAGTCATGTTTCATTACAGAATAGTTACACTTCTACTATAAATTTCCAGTTTTAGACCTTTTTTAAAATTTTAAATCTGAATTATGCATAAATGTTTAGGAAGGCCACTAAATCTAATAAAAACCACTAATAGTGAAGAAAGACCAATACTGTCGTTACATACACTCTGTTTAAAAAGATAAAATAGCTCCCTTTTTAAAACATCTGTTAATTACACAATAGAGAAACATTTCTTTAAGTTCATATTTACAGTAAAGTTCATCATGTTTTTCAGAGGGACGGGTTGGCACGAGAGAAACGTTCATGTGCTAGTGAGGGGGGAAAAAAAGGAAAAATTCGTTTCCACCTACAGATACGAAGAAATACCAGAATATATGTTCAGAAAAGTATGTTTGTAAAAAGTAATAATTTAAAAACATGTTGTTATTTACACGGTGCAGGGAGGACGTACTGCACACGACGGCTGAAGCTGCAAACACGCTCCTGTGTGTGATTAATATTAAAACTACAGCATGGAGAAACTCTTTGAAAGGATAAAAGTCTGTGTTTAACAGAATGAGCCGGTCTGAGATAAAACTCACCTTTGTGTGTGTGTTACAAATTTGACTCCTGCATGGTGTACAGAAATGTAATTTATACAAGTGGCTTTCAGTAGTAAATCACACGTGGAAAGCTGAGGTGTAGCCATGTTGGCAGAGGTGAGAAAGTCTTGGCGCCCTGTAATTGTTTTTAATCCAATGATTCTGCAACCAAGTAATCTGGACGAACAAAAACGATTTACCTGAACGTGCAGAATGTTCTCTGAATTTCAGAACTGCTTTTTAGACCGAATTATTAATTTTTTTAAATAAACTAGAGTAAGATGGCGGTTTATCCAAACCCAATCAAAGTGTCATACCTGAATCTGTGCATGAATCAGGGACGTATGCCCGCCTCACTCCCAGGTTTCCCGGGAGAGACTCGGGATCCACAGTGATCCTAATCGGGATAAAGCACTCACTGAAAATGAATTAATGAAGAATAAATTAAATTAGGCCTATATAGAATTTCTAACAGTATTAATAGAAAACATTATTAAACCGTTACATAGATTGCAGTGATCACGCTAATCCAATCTAATTCATACTTTACACTAGCTAGCAGACTCGGATTTAGGCTTGGGCTCGACTTTCACACCTGCGTTAACATGCCTTCACACACCAAGCTGTATAGCTTTAAAACGGAGTGTGTGTGAGTGAGAGTGTGTGTACAGTGTTTAACTCTACTCAAGAAGGCAACACATATGCGATAAGGCAAATCCATATTTATACATAATTCTGTTTTCCGCCTGAGAAATTAACCTCTTCACGTGCCTCGAAGGGTGCCGTAGCCCTTAAAATTCCGCCAATAATGTTATGTACAAGAATTCGCAGCGTGACATTCGGAGAAATCGGGAGAATTGTACTGAAGTGGCTTTAAATTCATCAGACACAGTTTAACTCGCAGTCTTTGGGTCAAACGTGAGATGAAACGCTGAACGTTAAATTTCTCATCTCATAAAACGCAGCCATAACGTACTCCGTTGCAACAGGAGCTCGTGGTGGGAATTCCGGACAGGGAAATGAGTGCAGATTTTTCCGTCTTACCTGAACTGAGGCAGGGTCGTGTGACAGGATGAGGGATCGAGGGCAAACGTTCAGCAGCCTTTTAGGAGAAAGATTTGAACATCTGGGACAAAAGTCACGACAAAAAGCATTAAGTAACTAGCACTCATCGTTTTTCTCATCACGGGACGTCGCACTCATGAGGATGGGAAAAGGGAAGTAAAGGACTTCTAATGGCTTGATTGTCTTTACGGTTCTTTAAAAAAAAAATAAAATCTCATTCTGTGTGTAAAATTAAAGAGCTGGCTTGCGACAATGACATTTCTACAGCGATGCTTACCTAAAGAAACATTTCCTGTAAACTTTTATAAACTAAAATTCACTTCTATACATTTGGATGGAGTTTCTGTTTACAGCAGGACAGAAATTTATATATATATATATATATATATATATATATATATATATATAAATAAAATCAAACACTCAGGCTTTGTTCAGCTATCAAAACGTTAAGTAAATAATTAAAGAGCATATCTCCGAAATATTTGACAAGAAAACATGAGGCTCCGCCCCTGGCCCCATGGCAAGTGTTCTGTTTGCGCAAATGGTTCAAATGGCAGGAAATGACATCATTATGTGCAGCATATCAGCTCCGCCCACGAAACTCCAGTGTCTTGACCAGTATCTAACCGCATCCCAGTCTGTTCCCTCTACAGTGCTGTCCTCTCGGCGACGACGCGTAGGTGTAATTTCAACCCGTTTCAGGGCGAAAACGTTGGGCTGCGGGCGTTTCATTGGTCCGTCTTGCCGCACTCATCGTCCAGGCAACCGTTCATGCGGTGCCCGTCGCCCCCGAACGCCCCCTGCGCCTGCATCAGCTCGTACTCCTCGTCCAGAAAGTCCAGCGAGTTGTTGCTGGGTAAACCGCGGATGGTGAACTTGTGTGAAACTTTGGTCCACTGCTCGCGATTCGCCGCCACGCGCTCGTACAGTTCTGATGAACGCGGGAAAATCTCCTGCAGCAGCCTGTGTAAGAGAGAGAGGGGCAGGGGCAAGAGTGAACAAATCAATTAATGTTTATCAGAGCTACGCTATTTTATACAAAGTTACTCTCTAGAAGTATTGGCACCCCCGGTAAAGTGCCGTGAGAAAGTGTTATGGAAGAGTATATAATAATAAAATCTTTTAGTCAGTTAGCTTAATGTCACATTAAAATTAGTAGAGAAATATATCCTTCAATCAAATTACATTTATTCTAAGAAAATATTTTTTTCTTTTTTTAATTAGGGTTTTAGAGCAGAGACAGAACTGTAGCAGGTTCTACAGGAAGCCCGGAACGACCTACCCGTCGACTTCATTATACTTTTATTTTTACATTTATATATATACATATATACATACATATAGATACATACATATATATATATATATAGATACACACACACATATATATATATATATATATACACATACATACACACACACATATATATATATACACACATACATACATATATATATATATATATATATATATATACACACACACACACACTTATACTCTCTTCAACTTACACAGTCAACTGGCATT
>JAQMYM010000003.1:22455604-22465777 GCA_030014255.1 Parauchenoglanis ngamensis
AGGAAACCAGAGCACCCGGAGGAAACCCACGCATGCACGGGGAGAACATGCAAACTCCACACAGAAAGGCACCCTGGCAGTGCTAACCACTGCACCACCGTGCTGCCCGTTTTATTACTATTATTATTTACCGAGGCCACCTGGAAGGAGTTGTTTGTTCCTCGGTGGTCCAGATCATGGCACATGCAGGACACAAAGAGAGCGAAGATCTCAATGTCCCTGCAGAGGAAACACACATTAGTGAACTGTTATCTGTGTGTGTGTGTTAAAATTTAACCCATGTGCTTATTTTATACTTTAATAGTTGATTGCAGCTACAAATGACCAATAATTTCAACAAATAAACCATTTGGCTAATGTGCATGGAGGGAGTGGGAGGAGTCAGAGACACACTGATGACATCACACATCAGAGAGTGGTTAAAATCAACTCCAGGAACATGTCCTAATTCAAGACATCACAGTCTTCAGTTAGGTTCAGTCTGTGTGTGTGTGTGTGTGTGTGTGTGTTCTTACTCGAGGTAGTTGCTGAGCTCCAGGTTCTTGTAAAGCAGGTAACAGAAGTGAGAGACTGAGAACGCATGCATCCAGTTGTGGTAGGGTGGATCCCTGTATCCCTTCTTCACCATCAGACAGAATCTGCACACGCACACAATCAGCATGTCACCACCAAGAAAGCAAATGATAGCTAATTAAATTACCTTTAATAATTCCACAAGGCAATTTAATCACGTTTAAATTAATACTCTCGGCTAACACTAAAAAAGGTATGTATAATTCTCAAGAGGTATTCCATCAGTACAGTCCTCATGAGACTCAGGAGACTGAAGGAACTTTATTTAATAATCACTACAGGTGTGATGTACATAATTCAACAGAGGATACAGCTCTAAGGAAAGCAAAACCAATATATGAAAGAACTAAATTGTAATGAATGTTTTATAAAAAGTACAGACCAAACATTAGTTCTAACCTCAGGAATTATTAGCTTTTATATAACGTGACTGCTTACAGGAGACAAACAGTGATGCACACTTTTAAACTTGCTAATAAACATAATTCCTAACTCAAATGCTATAAAAATGTAGTCCATGTCAGGGGGCTTTGAAGTAAGAAAACAGCAATAACACAACATGCCATTCTCCTCTATAGATAAACTTTACAAGCGAGTTAAAGAATACCGCAATGCTTCTGATTTGTTTTGTTTGTGTAAATGTCAGTATTCCGCACGCACTGTCAAAATCAATCCCTAATTATAATCCACTGATCACACTTACTATGTAAAATATTACTGAAATATAATTATGAATTCTGAGCTCTTATTTCCTCTCCCAACTGCACGTGCGTGCGTACACGCACACACACACACACACACACACACACACACACAAGCAGCAGTGGAATGAGAATGGCTTTAGGGGCTTCTGTCAGTGGTGTTTATGATTATAATGGTGATGGTTATTATATAATAATCCTGTTATAGCAAACGTGAGCAGCTGTGCAGGAATAATGAGACTTTTTCTGTGTTAATGATGTGTTAGAATGCTAGCTAATAAAAAATATAAGATATAGAGATACAAATATAAACAAAGAAATGCATGCTAACCTGATGTGCCAAACAACAAAGAAAAAGATGAAAGGAAGAGCAAACAATATGTATGAATATGAACAAATGAAATATATAAACAAATGAAAATAATTCAATAAGAAAGAAAGATAGAAAGAAACATGGCCCAAGATGGGATGATGGAGCAACAGGATGGTGGAGAGACTTCAACATAGAAGCGGGAAGAGAGAGACAGACAGACAGAGAGAGAGAGATGATGGAGAGAAACAGGTGAACCTGGCCAGAGTGTGCAGGTCAATCTTGTAGGTGTTAATGAAGCCCATATCCTCACACATGCTCAGGATTCCCTAAAAGAGAGAGAGAATGAGAGAGAGAGAGAGAGACAAGGAGAGACAGAGATAGAGAGAAAGACAGAGAGACAAATAGAAGTAAGAATGAGAGCAACCTTTAACATGTTTCTCTAACACCCACTCCCTCATCCATTCACTCACCCATTCACTCTCACGCCCTCCTATTCATTCTCAAACTCACTCACTCATTCACTTCCTTCCATTCACTCATTTTCCCTCCCTTCCTCTGATTCACTCTCTCAACCCTTCACTCACTCTCTCACAATTTCACTCACTGACTCACTCACCCACACTCATCCCTCTCATCCATTTACTCACTCATCTACTCTCACTCCCTCCCTCCCATTCGACCAACCCGTTCACTCCTTCACTCTCACTTCCTCACTCCCACTCCCTCCCTCCCATTCGCCCAACTCACCCACCCACCCTTTCACTCACTCACCATGGGCGTGGTGTCGTCGGGCAGAGAGCGGGGTGTGTAGGTGAACTGAGAGAAGCTCGGGTGGAGGCTGTGAACAGGATCGATTCCTCTCATCAGCAGCCGGGTCACCTCCTCCTCACACACCTTCATGTGGTACATCATCATCTCATTGGCCAGGTGACTGCGGAACTGAGCCTCATGTACCTTCTTATACAGCAGAGACTATGGAGGGGAAAGAGGAAACACACACTCACACCTCATTTTCACAACAGCAAATGAAAGTGACAGGTGATTTCTCTGTACATGTGCAACACAAAGTCATGATTTCAGCGACACCTGTTCTGAGGTTTTCCTCGGACCAATCCTGTGGTGTGTCCTGACGTCTCTTCAGTCTACAACCAGTAAAAGTTAAAAAAAACACAACCTCATCCTGCAGTTTCAACTCGTCAACATGGGCCAGTTTTCTCCATGCCCAGTTCAGGGCGTGACGTCAAACCAACATGGCCACTCACACTGCGAACAGTGCAACGTTCTCCTTGTCTATTTATAAATATTAATATCCTATATTAAATCTATAACACTACCACACCAATCACTGTTTTGAGAAGGTAATCATAAACATTAGACTTATCACCGATGTTAGCCGGTTGGCTTGTTGCTATGCTACTCGTTATTGTCCGCTGTTCTTGCTGAGCTGCGATTTCAGTGCAAAATGTTGCGTGGATGTTTAAACGTCACTACAGCAGAACAGAACCGACAGCCACTCAGGCCTGGACCTGTAAAAGTGCATGTAATGTAGCTTTTTATGAGATTTACAGAGCTTCTCACTACAACCGAGTAAACAAAACACATGCTTTCAGCGAGGACTCACTACAACACAGTGATTAGTTAGTTATTCCCTCTCACATGGGCGATGCTGATCCCGCAGTAGATGGAGAAGGCCGTGGCCAGGTCTTCATCAAACCGGTTAAACCACGGACTATTCGTCTTATTCACCAACTCCGCAACACCGATAACATCTAAACAGAGAGAGACAGACAGGGAGAGAGATGGTGTTATAAATGATCATAAAATCCCCGAATGCAGTAGGTCACACGATACACAGTACCCAGAATGCACTTTGGCATTTTATACGAGCTGAATAGCACATTTTGAAGTTTTGACGATGTAAACAACCTAAAAGCTATAGCATGTGGGATTGCACCTACTCACAGAAAGAACATTTCATAGCACGATTTGTGCTGCATCCTTCTGCAAGTTAAACACAGTCAGAGAGAATATAGGGCTGTGTTCCAAACCACAGACTTCACACTAAATAGGAGGCCTAAATATTAATCACACCACTGGAGTAACTGGCTTGACCCGAGTCTCTGAGGACACAATCAGCCCAGAGTTAGGAGGATAAAAACAGACCATCACTGTTACTTTCGCTAGCACACTAACAGCACATGATGACTAGCTTTACTGTAGCGCACAGGACGTTCAGGGGCGGGTGTATGCATCATGAGGAACTCCTATTCACTGGAGCTTAAAATGCACCAAATGTTAAAATATGCCAATATATCTTTTAAAATATTATATCACTTGTGCTGCACTTGTATTTCTGAAAAAGTAATTTTAGCAGATTGCAATGAATTCTGGGTAAGTTCTGCTCTGAATGTCTCCTGTCATGTATTCAGGCCTAAGGAAATTATCTGAGGGAGGGGGACACACACACACACACACACACACACACACACACACACACACACACACACACACACACACACACACACACACACACAGCTGGAAACCCTTCAGTCTTGTCCTGAAAATACACTTGAACACACAGAGAGGTTCCAAATCAGCTCTAAACACTCCAAACAGCTAATCTGCTCCCGCTAAAAGATGAAACGTTACACACACGCATGCACACACACAGCTGAAGACAGTTATACATCATTATCATCACACAAATCTGATCCCAACACTTAAGCTAATCTACCCGTACTAAAAGCATCCACCTCCCCCCCCCCCAGCCAGTGGGTGAATTGCCATGTCAGTTGTGGTCATTTCACTAGGGCCCTCTGGAGGAACCCTTAGAGGTTCTAAGCAGATCCTAAAACAGATTGTTTTCTCCCTCCGAGATAAAGAACTTTCAAGGAACCTTTGTAGCACACTGAGAAAGCTCTCTTATATATGTCACAACAGCAAACTCATAGCCTACTGCCGTGTTAATGTGTTGTAGTGTGAGCAGCCTGTATGCTAACAGGCTAATCAGCAGCTAGGATGGGAGACGGCACGAGAAACAATAACCAGCTGCTCAGGAGACTGAGTTAATCAAATCCATTGTCAACTCAGACCATCTGTTGAGGGCTTATTCTAATTCAACTGTAATGATTGTTTAAAAACTACTGTTATCTTAATCTTAAATACAAATAATAAACACTGTTTATGTAAATACCGACACTAAAACCTCAGAGATCCACCTGTTCACAGGTCTGTAAATCTTTACCACTGACTCTACACTTCACAGTCCTGACGAAAATATACATCACGCTGCTAATGAAAGAGCAATACGGAGGCGGCCGTGGTTTTCCCAACTTACCGATTAATTTAACGCTAAAAAGCTTGACTGAATGCGCACTTCTTCCTCGTGTTAACATGTTCGTGTTCTCCACCGACCCGTGCCTCGATGTACTTTATTCAATTTCATTTTATTTGTATAGAACTTTTTACAATCAACATAGTCTCAAAGCAGCTCTGCAGAAATAAACAAAGTCTGAATATAAATTTAAAATGTATAAATTTATCCAGAGCCAAGGGTGGTAAGGATAAATCCCTGAGACGACAGAATTTATGCAACAATCTACTTCTTGTAGTTGTGCAAACGGTCTTTAATGTTTAACAGCGCCACCTACAGGCGGAAGCACTTGATGGTATATACGACAGGTACGAAGCTGCATTTTGTGTGTGCGTGTGTGTTTGAGCCTGGGGGATCGTTTTTTGCACCGCGCTCACTGACGTCTCTACGTTCAGTACAGTGAGGTCTTCACTGCGTTCTCCGCTCCGATTCAGAAACTTGTGCAGTTAAATCTCAGTGAACTCGTCCACTCACAGCACACTGGAAACACACCACAACACCTCTGTCTGTTTTTAATCTATTTACTTCCCTACCTCCGTTCTCATCCTTGATGGGGAAACAGAGTATGTTGCGCGTGCGGAAACCCGTACTGTCGTCCACGCCGCGGTAGAAAAGCGGGTGCGAGTATGCGTCCTTAATGTTGAGGATTTTTCCTGTAGTGGCCACGTGACCGGCGATGCCCTGATCCGCCGGGATACGGAACTCCTTCTGTTTACACAAAATAACACATACACTAATTATACACTAATCATGTGTGTAGCATGTGTGTAGTGTGTAATCATGAGCCAGCAGCACTGTTAACTACATTTACAGCTGTTCAGGCACAAAGACTATCACATTAAATTATATTTAAATTAATGCTATATACTGTGTATCTATATCTGTACTGCATTACATCACCAGTAAAACTATAAGAATTGCCCAGCATGCTATGTGTCTGTATCACACACACACACACACACACACACACTACCTCATCATCGTTCACTACGCCACCATCAAACACTTTGGCCACAAGTTCATGACTGACACGATCGAGTAGGAACACTGAGCAACTGAGGGAGAGAGAGGGGGAGAGAGGGAGAGAAAAAGGGAGAGAGAGAGGGGGGAGAAAGGGGGAGAGAGGGAGAGAGAGGGGGAAGAATAAAGAAAAAAGAGAAACAAACAAAAAAGGGAAGGAGAAATAAAAACAAGAATATAAATGTTATAATTGATAAATAATAAAACAAGTTATTTATTCAAAAATATGCAACACACACACACAGGGAGTGAGTGAGTTCTTCAAAGCTTATAGTAATGATGCTGATGAAGATCTTTTAACCAGCCCCATGAGAGGAACAATTTAAAGTTTAACTTCACTTCTTCCTCTCTTGTGTGTGTGTGTGTGTGTGTGTGTATGTGTGCGTACGTACATGTGTGTATATGTGAGAGATAATACAGTATGCAGCAAGAGATTTTTTTTGTAGCTCTAATTAACAAATATGGGCGCTGCGTCTTCAGTTTGTGTGAGTAGTTCCTCATCAGAAAGTCTTTTACAGAACATCAGGACTGTATCAGTTACAGAATAACGAGAGAAAACTGCAGCTGCACGCTGATGAACCTCATTAATGCTCATGTACCTGAACACTAATTGCCACAGCCATACTCCAAAATCTAGTGGAAAGAATTCCCAGAAAATTCCCAGAAGCGCATTATAACAGTAAACACAGGGGGAATAAATATGGAATGGGATTCAACAAGCACACATGGGTGTGAGGGTCAGGGGTGCACAAACCTGAACTTCTTAATTCAGCTACATAACTAGATACAGTTTAACAGTAACAACTAACTTTCCTTAAGTAAATATTGGTAAAACTTCTCATTAAAGGAATTTGTCTTCATGCTCATCGACCCCAGGGTCTGTACCCCACAGTCATCGTGCATCGTTACCTTAAAAGGTCATTGTGAAATTCTGCTCGTTAGCTATACAAAGAATTTGTCTTGACTCAGATACACGCTGATGTGTCTTTGATAAGCTGAAGACAGTGTAAAGCAGATTCAGAGATTTGTTTATAAGCACCTTAGAAAATAGTTGCTAAAAACATATGAAAAGACTGTAAATTACATATTATTGAATAGCCAGATATTTTGGGTGGGTCAGAAAGCGTGGATCACCACCTAATTAGCATAACCCCGCCCCCAACACGACAACTTATAAACGTTGGAGTGCATCAGTGGTTCTCCTGCTCATTTGAGAGTTATTAAATACTAAACACATTCAAAGGTGTAATCCTGACATCGATTTCCGATTTTGAGCGGTTCGGCTCGTCCAAAATGTAGACGTTCAGCGAGTGGTTGAACATAATGAGCAAGTATTCATTATAGGGTTCATACCTACGGTGTACTAGACTGTTCTGGGGGCGTGTGTGTGAGTGAGAGAGAGAGTGTGTACACATCAAAGAGTGCGAGAGAGAAACAGACTCACATCTCAGCGTTGCTCAGGTTCCGAGCCTCCACGATGATCTCCTGCAGTAGAACCGACACATCGTCTGAAAAAGAGAAACAGTTTAGCACAGCTCACGATTCGTGTTTTTATTCTCTCTGATTATAATAACTATTTGGCACATTTTTATCTGAACAAAATGTTAAAACTGACCCAGGATTATCATCTCAAAAAAAAAAAAAAAAAAAAAACCCCACACCAAAGCGTACCTATGAGTTCCTAAGTAACTTCATTTCCAGCCACACTTCCTGTACATTCACACTAGAAGCAGACGCATCATCAAGTTTTATGTAAATGTGCGTTACGGAGTCGCAATTTCAGCTACATTTGAGCTGAGATTTTCTAAATCTTATAAAAATTAAGTATAAAGCTCTAAAGAAGAGACGCATCCAAACGATTGGCATGAACGAGTCCGTGGAGCAATCCTACAGCGCTGGCGTTTCGTCGGTTCCCCATTCACCTGCACTTTGCTTCCTCTGTTTACTGACACCTGTGGTTTCATCTTATCCGGGCATATACGACCTCTTGCATGTGTAGAAACATTAGGAAGTTAAATAAAGCCTGGAAGGAAGCAGGCGGGATCATTAGCAGGTCTGGTGTGTGTATGTAGCTAGTGCAGTTTGCTCGCTTTGTCAAAAAGCAGCTTTACAGAAACCTGGACACGGATCTGGATTAATTCTCCATAAGAGCTGGTGATTTAGAGCCTGTGTGTGTATTGAAAGATGTTCATGGTTGCACACAGGAAACGTGTAATCCGCACACAGCGGAGGAATGCTCACGGTTCTTTAACACGGTTCTGTTCCCCGTGTGAGGAGACCGAGATAGATCGATAATGCCACGGAGAGGATTAATAATCGACCGAGACACACATCGAGCGAACACACTGACAGCTGAAGAATCTTGCTCCACACGTTCGGATCCTCAATATCCACCACACTGCACTGTTTAAAGCACCTACTGTGCGTCTTACATTTCACCACTATTTCATCTACACACACACTCCTTTGATTAGTCTATATTTATATCCGTTCCCATTTTCATCTAAAAATCTGATCACACTGCATTTGAGTAGAACATCTACATGTTCTGTAATTTAAACCGCATGAAAATCTGACCTCTTCCATTTGCTTTGCAGCCAAATTCCTTAGCAAATGTTATGATGTCAGATATTTACAAAGGATAAATTCACGGCAGATACACAACAACTGTGGATAAACCGTATTCATAAACATTATATTAATTTTTACACAGGGTGCCAATAATTATTGAGGATATTACAACGCAGACCAGTGAGGAATTCTTTTTTTTTTTTGCATGCCCCAAATTAAGAATTTCGCAACTTTCATTCTTTAACAGAATGGTCAAATAGTGCATGTGAAGATATTTATAATTTCTTATCTTAATATCAGCTTAAAGTTTGCATCTTGTTTTCTGAACGTGTTATAAATATTGCTTAATAATTTAATAAAAGCCCACACTTTACCCTTCATATACAGCACGATATTTCTGAATATGCTAAACGAAGCTCCAGCTGAACTCTGAGTCAGGATCCGCAAAAAAATAAAAAAGTCTGATTTCTGTTTTTAACTCACCGAGGTGTGTGAAGAGATTTTTAGCCACTTGAAGTAGAGCCTGCAGAGAGAGAGAGAGAGAGACACACACACACACACACACACACACAGAAAACATAACAAACCACTCATTAACAGACATCATTATATTTCCTCTGCCATTTCACCACTGTTCTGAGCTGATTAATCACCAAAACATAAGGCAATAAAAGCAAATATATACAATATATACATCTATATATCCCTAATATACATAGAGACATACACACTTAAAGAAGACTTAAAGAAATGAAAGAACAAATAAATAAATAAATAAGAAAAGAAAAGAAAACCTGGCTAACTGAAGTGAACATGATTTAGTCCTCAGGGAATGCTCGGACAAAAAAATGCAGCTATTGAGTAAATGCATCGAAAAATCAATACAAGTGCACACTGAAATGTGCAGGGGAAAGCAAAAGTGCGCACGTGTGTGTGTGCACGTCTCCTGAGCGAGTCAGATCAGGAGAAGCACTCATCAGATTACTCATGTCATGAGTCGCTGCTCAGCACTTTGTGTACCTGAAAAACACTCATCCCTCCATCTGTTCATCTCTCTCCGTCTCTGTGTGTTCATCCATTCCCTCGTTCCTACCTGACACTCAAACTTCAGTTTCTGCTCCTTCTGGAAGGCAAGTGTGCTGGTGAGCACCGTGGAGGTGTAACAGAAACAGTGCTGGATCATGTGTTCATCTGCTGCTGAATATCTACACAGAGAGAGAGAGAGAGGGAGAGAGCGTGAGAGAGAGAGGGAGGGAGACAGAAAGAGACAGACAGCTTGGAAAAAAGACTTCAGAACATTTTTTTTTTAAATAAATAAATCTGATCCAAAACTGCAGAACACTGGCAGCATGATAAACTGATCTGTAATCTAAACTACAGCGTGTGTGTGTATGTTTCTTTCTCTCTCTACACACACACTTTCTCAGAATCATCAGGCTTCCTGAAAAATATTTAAAGGGAAAAAAAAAGAAGTAAAACAGACGAAAGGATGAAACAAATGGCAGGAATTTGGAGCGGAGAGGAATTTCAGTGTCTTAACATCTGCCGCGCACACACACACACACACACACACACACACACACACACACACACACACACACACACACACACACACACACACA
>JAQMYM010000003.1:22467061-22486797 GCA_030014255.1 Parauchenoglanis ngamensis
GAGAGACAGAGAGAGAGGGAGGGAGGGAGGAAGAGAGAGAGAGTGAGAGGAGAGAGAGAGGTTAAAAAGAAAAACAAATGAGAATAAACTAAGGAACATTACACTGTTAAGTACACTGACGATACATTACCAATAATTACACGAGTGTGTGTGAAGTTATACAAAAATATAATTACTAGCTTATCATGTGGAAACTCTTAATTTAACCACATTTTAATGAACTGAACTGATCAGAAGAATCATAACGCTGGGTCATTCTTTTAACTACAGAAAAAGCTCGTTAAAGTCTGTTCCTCAAAAACAGTCCAGATTTCAGTACGTAAACATTGCCAATGAACTCTGAATTAACCAGACGGTGCTCCTTTTATCTGAAAAGCGCCTGCAGCAAAGAGTCGGCTGCTGATCGTTTTAGAGGAAGAAGTGTACGGCGGTTTGATCGCTTTGTTTTGTTTTCCCCCCCAGCTGGACGAACGGCATCTCGCTGCATTCTCACTGAAATCAGCCCTGGGTGCAGGACAAGTTGCCAAAGAGAAGGCTGTAAAAAATTGGACTCCCAGCAAAAATTGGGCTCCTGGCAACACGACTCTCCTCTGGTTCTGTGCTGCTGGTGGAAGTCTGGGAGTTTAGTGAAGCTTCTCTCTCCAAGTGCATTCAGCCATGCAGGAATCAATCATCGCGCCACTAGAAATATGCCTGGTGGTGACGGAGGAATGAGGGCTGAGCAGACGGAAAATGAGATTTAGATGATGCCTCAACAAGTGGCACAGCTGCTTAAGAGGTTTTGTCGCATCTGCACGTTAGGGAAATGGCTCTGTTTATACAGGAAGTGCTGGAAATCCAAGGTCCATACCAGCAATATAAGTGCTTCACTGTACATTTAATTAATCAAATGAGATCAGTCTCATTTTCAGTTAAGAATATTAATTAGAAATTAAAGTTTCTAACCTTTAAACAAATCAAAGTTATTAAAACCTCAGTTTAACTAAGAACAATAATAATCACTGACTGGGATTCTGAAGGGTTAGTTCTGAATAGTTTGGCCTCTTGAAAAAGGAATTACCATGAATCATGCGAGATACGTGGCCATGAAACTAGGAGAACAACAGGGAATAGAAATATGGCAGGGATTTTAAAAGATTGATATATGGCCAGCGCGTGGTGGACGACCAACTACAGACACTATAAAAAATATTTCCAACGTCAAAATAAGTTCCAATGTGCCGTAACACTAATGGAGATAACGCTCTGGAGTTTGGATCTCATTTTTTCCGGATATAAACAGAGAGCACTGACTGAGTGACTGTGTTAGTAACAACAGAGTGGGATCACATGTAAAGATAAGAGACAGATCAATGAGAGAAGAAAAGAGACTCGTGATGGTGCTCTTTCCAGAGAATCCTGATTATAACAAACAGTTTGCATCTTCCAATTACTCAGCACAGGGAAAGAAATAACAGCAAACATATTTTGAATAGCGAATATCTTTTCCTTCCCGGACGGACAGTTGTACTTGGAGTTCATTGCAACCACAAGAGGAATGTGGCTCGAGGCTTTGAAGCGCCTGCGTGCACTTTGGGAACGAGTGCTGATGGCCCTTTGAAACAGTTGTCCTTGTGCTGTTGGTAATGGTAATGCAGCATGTTTTAGTTTGCCTTCATGTGCATTTTGCAGGTTGATCCGTCTGTGGATTTACTTCCTGACGAAATTCAGCCAACTTCGTAGCTCGAGGAGGTCCAGCTGTGCCAACGTAGGTGAAAAGGAGCTGTTTCACTTGCTTACAAGTAAACTTTAATGGTTTAAAAAAACAACAACAAAACAACAAACATGCACGATGCTTCTGGGTAGCTCTGGTTGATTTTACGCCATTAGGAGAAAAAAGTAGGCCTGCACGCGGTGATCAGTCTGAGAGAGAACGCTTCTCTCTTTAATGGTCCATCAGAGCTGGAAGAGAGACCAGACAAAGGCTGCTGAAGCCCCTTGGTTTGTTGGGTGCCGTATACAGTAGAAACTCGATTATCAGGACTTCGGTTATCCAGACGTTTGGTTATCTGGACTCCTATTTGGTGACGCAGCAACTAACTATTATTACCGATTAGTATTGGTGCCAAATTACATAAGTTACTGTGCTAGTGCTCGACAGTACCACGCCGCTTTTCGCTCGTCATTCGTAGAGCAACATGAAGTGCACACACACACACACGGTGTTAATTTTGCCTGTTTTGCTTTTTACGCGACAAACGAATTTTTGATTAAAAAGCAAGAGTGATAAATCCGTTATTTAGCTGTTATGAAACGAATCAACTGTTTATGTCAAATGTCAAGTAAAACCTATTTTCACCAAACTAAAGTTCCCAATGTACAGAACATCCAAGTTCCTAATGATATTTATATTCGTAAGTGCAAGTTGTTCTAGTGTTATTCTGTGCGACGCTTTATGTCTTGACTATAATTTTCTATATTCATGTAAAAACTATACCTGCTCACAGTTAGTCTGGATAATCAAGTTTCTTCTGCACTCGTCTTGCGTATTACCAGTCGCTTTACATATTACCAGAACTCTAATAGAAGTGCGCCCCCGCCTGTGGATGCGTGGTGCCTACATTCAGAAGTTTGCTCCTGATGGTGTGTTTCCAGGAATACAAGTGTCACGTGTGCGTGTTAGCCTTCACCATCCTGGTTTAACAGCTGTTATCCAGTGTGAAATTGGGACGGTTCGGAATGACGCCACAAAGCGCTTGTGCAATAAATTAAAATAAAGCAGGAGTGTGAACCTCTCCTCTGTAATGTGAGTGAGCAGGAGGATGAGGGGAGGAGATGGAGGCAGACAACTCTGCACCATGGAACGCTCGGTTTCTTCTGTATGCTTTATGTAACTTTATCTAAGGAATATGAGTAATAGAGCAAGCAAAGAGTTCCAATTTAGCTTTTTACGCCTCATTTCTCTCCTCATGGCACCTCTAGTGCTGCTGCAACTTTCCTTATTTGAGTGGCTTTTAAAAAAAAAAAAAAGAAGAGCTTGTGTCATTCTATTAATGTGAGCGTCAGACAGCAAGCTGAGAGGGCCGTAGGGACTGAGGCCCGGTGTTCAGACAGGCTGAGAGCATGTGGATGGGAACGCTCATATCCCCTGCATCCCCAGAGACACAGTTATACACAGTGTTACCAGCACTGCCTCTTTTCTCATACAAGAGGCTGAGCGTTCCCCATTTCTCGTCCAGGCTTTGCCCTCGCGTTCTAGTTTCTCAGACACTAATACCTGTTTGACTGAGAACTCCATGCACTTTAACCCCAACTTTTCTGGGTTGTAGGGCTGGAAGATATGCCAAAAATATCTTTATCAGGCTGGATCACAATCCACGATATGATCACAATTATTTTTGTGTTGGTTTTTACAACCTTTCTGCATGTTGCTGAACAGCGCAAGCAAAATAATTCCCCTATTGATGGAAATACTCTACTCTACAACCTTAAAGGAAAACAGAGACACCTTAGTCGTCTTGTTTTGACATTCTGTGTACAGCTGAGGAACAGAGCTAGAAAGATATTTGTGAAGTTGTAACAAGGACCAATATATTTGATCATTGAAATCCCTTGTTTCCTGTGGCGTATCCTTGGATAAGTATCACGGTCACAGCATCATGTCTTGACGTTGGATTTTTTACTCCCTGGCTCCTCCATGTTGTCAAGTCATTCTTCCATGTTGCCAAACAAAACTAGAAGGAGTGTGTAAGCTACAGAACCGCTTTTTCTTGATTATTATTGGTTTGTTTATGTGTCGGTCAGGGACAGTGTGGCAAACAGAGTAGTCCAAGTAGTCCAGTTTATAGCGCGAATAATAAAATGTGTTCAGTATCAGGTTCAATACGTGTGATTTCTCTGTAAAGACAGATTGTGAAGACGTTTTAATTGTTCATAAACTAAGATCATCAAAATGCCCACCTCTACTGTGTTGTTCACAAACCTTCTATTCCTTAAATGCCTTCATAAAATGTTCTCTGAAAATTGCTTGTTTCGATCCTCCAACTTTTCAAACCAATAAATAAATAAACAGTGGTCTTCATATTCAATTTATATACATTACATTCAAAGTGCTAATCAGTTTTTTATATAGACAAATTATCACTGAAAACTCTTTCAGTACATCTGTATTTACTGTATTTGTGGAAATATTTCTGTGAACTAAAGCAGATACAAGAGATTTGTTCCGAATTGAAGTGAAATTTATTTTCAGCGAACTGAGCTGATGTAAAACCACCTGACCTGTAATTAATTATGACAAAAAATGTGGTTCATATATACAGATAAGAAACCAATTAAATGCTGTGCTCACATGCACTATCCAGTCTCATTTATACCACACGCACACACACACAATCATTAGAGATGGCAAATCCAGAATTTTTTTGTTTTGTGTGATGAAGCGAACAAGATGACTGTAAACTCCTGCCAGTTTCATTCATCTGGAAATAAGATGGTAATGAATGTGCACCAATTTAGCAAAATTGTGTGTGTGTGTGTTAATTAGTTGGTGTTGCAAGATGCGAGCCAGGGCTAGGAGAATAAACACATTCTGTCTTTCATTGTGCCAGTCACTGACAACTGTGTGTGTATATGTGTTTGTGCGCGCGAACGCGTGTGTGTGTGTGTGTCACCTGGCTAACATCCTGTAAGGTGATGGATTTCTTTTTCTCCACCACCTGCCCAAAGCGTCCGAACATCAGCTGGGCAAAAAGAGCAACATGAACAACAGCATTAAACCCATGCAGGGGGACACATGGGGACAAATATCTCTCACGCATGCATCATGCATGCGTGCGTGCGTGCGCACACAATATTATATTATACATACATACATACACACATATATATATATAAAATTAAAAATAAACTTAATTATAAATAAGAATAAACTTACAGGAAAGCTGATCTCTTCTTCTAGAACTTTATCCCCAACCACCTGTTTGTTACACACACACACACACAGAGCAATGAAACACAGTGTGTGTTTGTGTATGAGTTTTTGTACCTTTGTGAGGACATTTATGGACGATTGACATAAGTGGGTGGTCCTCGCAGTGGTTTAAGGGTTTTGCAAATGAAATAAGAAAACATAAGAGACAAAAGTTTTCCTTGTAACTGAGGTTAAGGTGATGGTTAGTTACAGGTGTAACATTGTTTAGCTGCACTAATCATTATGCCAATGGAAGGTAGATAGTAAAACCAATACGTGTGTGCGCACGTCTGTGTACCTGACAGAATAATTGATGGTTATCCTCAGACACAAGCAGCAGACAGCAGCACTGAGACTGGGTCTCTTTCTGCAGCTATAAAACAGAGAGAGAGAGAGAGAGAGAGAGAGAGCGAGAGAGAGAGAGAGAAAGTGGTAATCACTCCATCCTTTCACCTGTCTGTGTGATAACACGTTATTGCTCTGTTCTGTCTTTATTAGAGCATCTATCGGTTATTCCTTTGTCTATTAAAATTACAGCTGTCTCCGCCATCAGGAATATAAGAATGGATAGTTACTACGGCAACTCATCCACTAATGTCATTTATTCACCCAATCATTTGTCTATCCATCATTTCATCTGTCATTCATTTCAATACACAATTAATTCATCCGTTCATCTGTCTACCTTCATGCTTGTTTAAATGGTCATTCATTCATCCATCCATCCTGTTAAACAAACCTTCACCCATCCATCACCTGTTAAAATGTCTGCATCAATCCATCCATGACAAATAACCTATTTGTTCCATTTGCAATTGAAAGGATTAATCCATCCTTTATCTCCCAAATTAACCCATTTATCAATCCATCATCTTCAAAAACTAACATCCATCCATCCCTCCATCATCTATAAAAATAGCCCATGCATCCCCCCATTACTTTAGTGATTTAATGAACAAAAAAAATAATTGATCATCCATCCATCCCTCTGTCATTAGAATAACACCTCAATTGATACATCATTCTATTGTACTGTAGTGCAGCAGTGTAGTGCAGTGTAGTGTATTGTAGTGTGGTGTGGTGCAGTATAGTGCAGTGTAGTTTGGTGTGGTGCAGTATAGTGTAGTGTGGTGTGGTGTGGTGTGGTGCAGTATAGTGCAGTGTGGTGTGGTGCAGTATAGTGTAGTGTGGTGCAGTATAGTATAGTGTAGTGTGATGTGGTGCAGTATAGTGCAGTGTGGTGTGGTGCAGTATAGTGTAGTGTGGTGTAGTGTGATGTGGTGCAGTATAGTGCAGTGTGGTGTGGTGTGGTGCAGTATAGTGCAGTGTAGTGTGGTGTGGTGCAGTATAATGCAGTGTAGTGTGGTGTGGTGTGGTGTGGTGCAGTGTGGTGTGGTGCAGTATAGTGCAGTGTAGTGTGGTGTGGTGCGGTGTGGTGTGGTGCAGTATAGTGCAGTGTAGTGTGGTGTGGTGCAGTATAGTGTAGTGTGGTGCAGTATAGTATAGTGTAGTGTGGTGTAGTGTGATGTGGTACAGTATAGTGCAGTGTGGTGTGGTGTGGTGCAGTATAGTGTAGTGTAGTGTGGTGCAGTATAGTGTAGTTTGGTGTGGTGCAGTGCAGTGTAGCGTGGTGCAGTGTAGTCTAGTGCACTGCAATGTAGTGAAGTATAATAAAGTGCAATGCACTGCTGTGCAGTGGAGGGATTTGCACTGTAGTGTACTGTAATATAGTGCAGTGAAGATGTAGTAGTGTACTGTAGTGTAGTGAAGATGTGCTGTAGTGAAGTGTACTGTAGAGTACTATAGAGGTCTGCAGTGTGGTGTAGTGTGGTGTAGATTAGTGCTCTGTAGTGTAATTCACTGTAGTGTAATATAGTATACTGTAGTGCACTGCTCTGTAGTGTTGTGAAGTGTAGTGCACTGTAGTGTGGTGTATTGTAGTGTACTGTAGTGTATTGCGGTGTAGTACACTGTAGTGTATTGTAGTGTAGTGCTCTGCAGTGTGGTGTAGCGCAATTCACTGTAGTGTAATGTAGTATACTGTAGTGCACTTTTGTAGTGTTGTGAAATGTAGTGCACTGTAGTGTAGTGCTCTGTAGTGTATTGCTCTGTAGGGTACTGTAGTGTAGTGCCCTGTAGTGTGGTGTATTGCAGTGTTCTGTAGTTTATTGTAGTGTAGTGCTCTGTAGTTTATTGTAGTGTAGTGCTCTGTAGTGTATTGCTCTGTAGGGTACTGTAGTGTAGTGCCCTGTAGTGTAGTGTATTGCAGTGTTCTGTAGTTTATTGTAGTGTAGTGCTCTGTAGTGTGGTGTATTGTAGTGTACTGTAGTGCACTGTAATGTAGTGTAGTGCACTGTAGTGTACTGTCCTGTAATGTAGTGAACTGCAGTGCACTGTAGTGTAGTATATTGAAGTTTGTTTGCCTTTTCTTAAAGCCACTCTATAGCTCTAAAAGGCTGCATTACACAGCTAATCCAAACACCACGGAGTTCAGCAGGAAGCTCTTGTCGATTTGCGAATACCCTCAGGAAATAATACACTCACACTGGGGATCAAAACCAACTTCATGGGAAGGAGGATAAAAAACAGAAGGGTTAGGAAAAAAGAAAAAGACAAAAGACAACTTCAGACTTGGGACAGGATACAAGGAATATAGCACTGAAAGAAATAATCACAAAATAATTCACATGGAATGCACACAATAATACATGGAATAATAGAAAGAGAGAAAAAGAGAGAGAGCGAGCAAGCAGTCGGAAGTGCAGTTAAAGTGATTTATTTTAACAAAAAGTAGCAAAAGAAACACTCATTTTTCAACCCAGTAAGTGATTAAAAAATCCCCATTACTGCTGTGAGAGAGGAGGAAAGCTCACGAGAAATACAATCTCTGATAAAACACGTATAATGAGGAGTTATCACTGTCGAGCTGGAGGAGTGACATCACACAACAACAAGCAGACATCTGATTTACATCGAAACACAGATGTGCTCAGTGTGTGTGTGTGTGTGTGTGTGTGTTGGAGTGTTGGCATTCACAATGGTACAGTATTTAATTAATTTTCAACTGTCTGTTCTGAGTTTTGGTCTTCTTAATATTCACTACATTAAAAAAAACATTTCTTCTGCTTCAAATAAAAAAAGGAATTGGTAACTTTATAATCTGTCATTTTAGAAGTGAGAACACTTTAAAAACAACAATAAATCCTAAGAAATTTTAACTCTTTGATCTTCTGAGTTATTGATTCTTTGACAAAAGTGAATTAATTTAACGGGGCACATCTGTACATTTTAAAATGTATTTTAATAGATAAATATTTACACTCTCGCTATAGTCGGATGTTTGGAAAGAATTAAAAAAAGATGGATGAGCAGATAGTTTAGCAAAAGAGAACAAAAGAGAGAAGGAGAGCAGATTAGAGCATGTGTTCATGCACGTTTCCCTCAGAATGATGTAGGAATCTGTATAAACACTGATAAGGTTTTTATGCTAATGTGACCCCTGAGACACGAGAGAATAAAAAAACTACAGAATACTGATGACATGCTCACTCCAGCCTTTACTACACACACACACACACACACACACTCACCTGTCCTTCACACACACGCTCACACACAGCTGTTTAAATTGCAATGCTGATTCTCTCTTTGTGCATCTCCCTGTCTCTCTCCCCCTCACCGTCTCGTCCTGTCTCTCTGTCAGTAGGGTAAGTGTATGAGGACAGCTCTGACGTATCATTAAATAAAACACAAAATATTCTATCAGGGGTGTTAGCTTCAGTGTAACAAACATTCAGTTCTTATGAAGACAGACAGCAGCAGCATTCATTTAATCTGTACTGTTTAAACAAATGAAAAAAAAAATCAACTACATATTCCATTGCTGAATTTGTAAGAACCAAGTATTTTACTGCCAGCGCATTTTATCTCTTCACATAAGCACGTCAACCTCACAAATCAAACACAGAAGGCTTCTAATTAGACAGCGAGTGTGGTTTAATTTTGCTTTTCTGCATGTACACATTTAATGAACAATTACTCAAACATGTGAGTTATGAATGCATTCTGATGATCTGTGTTTAACTTCCCTGTGTGACTGGACATTGAGCGTGTACGTGACAGTTAGGCGGTAAGCACAGATGTCGCTGTTGCCATGAAGATGAGCTAAATCCAAGGTCATCCGTGATTTAGCCGTAACTTTCCATTCCATATGTGGCCATGTTTTATTACCAATGAGAAGCCGAGAAGCTTCTTGTTCTCCGTGCAAATGAATGTGTAACCTGAGAAATGGAGATGTGCTCTGGGGGAAAGCGTTCTAACTTGAGGTGGACTGCTGAGCTTAATAAAAATGATCTGGCTTGAGCCACTGGATTATGTGTAATGGGTATTTGGGGAAGGAGTCCAATTCCACAACATGAGTTCTCCTCCTCCCCTATTTAGATGAACACACTGCGCCTCACAGATGTTCAGAGGTTAATTATTTGTCTGATTGTTGTGAAATCGCTTCATCTGTTCATCTCACTGTTTTGCTCTCCTGAGTGTGTGGAGTCGTCCTCGCAGCACCGCTGGCTTCATGAACACTCTTATCTGTAATGCACTCATAAATTAAACATACAGCTCACCACACACACGCACACTCTGGATGGATGGGCGTGACCTTCTTATTAGAAATGAAAATGAAAGAGACAAAGTTGGATCAATTCTTCAATGATGTGATCAAGGATGCCTGTCTGTGTGTGTGTGTGTGTGTGGGGTGATTTAACCTTTAACCTTAATTTAATTTATTAATCTCTTCCATCACATTAGTGTTGCACTGATGACAGGAAACTAACTCCATGCAGAGAGAACGTGTGTGCGTGTGTGTGTGTGTGCGCGTGCAATAACTCACATAGTTGATGACTTTAAGCTGAAGTGATGCTGCGTCCAGATCATACAGCTCACCTGCCGTTTAGAACAAACACAGAGATCACAGATCAGAGCAGGTTAAAAGGTCCTCACGGCACCGTAACATGAACCGCGACCCTGACAGGGAGTTTCACTCAGAGCAGGTGGGTAGAATAATTTCAGCGGATCTTAAACCAAAATGTATTACATCTCCCTCTCCCTCACACACACGCAGATGTTTCAGCATCCACCTGCAACAACTTAAGATAATGTACTTTCCGAAAGTGTGGTCTGTTAGAAGTCTTTTATATAAAACATCACCACGGGAGCTAATCCAAACTGTTCCTAAAAATAAGTTTATCTTTGTACCTGCTGTTAGTCTCTCAGAGTGGAGTCTGTAATAAACTCTCACCCCTGTGATAAGTACAGGATAAAACACTAAGGGGTGTGCTGTTATAGGAAAATAGTCTACAGCGGGGTGGTGTGATGAATCGGCGTTACTGTCAACGCCGATAACAGCACGGTTAACACAGCGATTTACTACAACTGACTTTTTTTTTTACTGGAGAATAACGTGATGAATCTTATCCATTTAATGTTTGTAAAACAGTGAGTTAGTTCCTGTTGTCACTTACATTATAGCAGATATAAACAATCTTTCCATCACCCACTCTTTTTTCTCTCTTTTCAAGTTAAGACAAAAAAAAAGCAGATTGTCATGTTACCGAGAAACTGAAAAGTTACAGCTTTACCTCTGACCGTTACAAAACGCTGATGCTGGAGACTCCTACCATAAAGGTAACATAAATTACAGAATGCTTCATCACATCAACGGTGACGCGTTTTAAAATCCATTTTATTTATACTTTATGCATATGTTTTGTTTTATCACACTCATTTAATGTTCTGGTGAAAAGATGGAGAATGTCTTTGCTCTATGTGCATTAAAAATGATGATTTTTTTCCCAAGTTTATAGGGCTTTTTGTCATTACTCGTGTTTCCTTTAATTAAAATTCCTGTTCAGTGGTGTACAGGTTCAGTGACTTAGCCAGTTCGGATCATTTCACAGCGTAGTTGTTTAATTTCATGTTCCAGGCCTTTCTTTGCCCTGCTGCTACTTCAAGCACCATCCACTGAGTTCTAAAGTGCCTGGGTGGACCTGCACGATTAAGCTTCACTCCACTTCAGACTGCATTAATCTGCCTCGGTGTGCAGTCACGTGATCAATAAAGACGTTGATGATCTGCGTGCCCAAGGTGTGACAGATGACGCTGTGGTTTCAATCGTTTACAGTATATGTTTTATTTCTTGTCACTGCCTTTTTCTATCGCTCTGACTCACGTCTTCATATCCATCTTGTTTAGTTAAAAGAATTTGCCCCAGAATCTTTAGTTTTATTCAAGTGTTCAGGATTTTTATAACAGCTGCCGAAAGCAAACGTATAATAATATAATAAACTGTAAAGCTCCACGGGGGAAGAAACCAAAATCAAGAGCATCAGTTTAAATTTTTCTTAATACTCACAGGGTCATGCTGATAAATGCCAATCGGCTGTTTGAGCCACGCCCACAAAACTCCATAAAAGGCAAAGCTCACGGAGAGCTGCAAATGACTAAATGACGACCCAACAGTGTAAGTGTACTTCCTCAGTGCGACATGTGCTAAACCTTTCAGTAATGCAGTTCAGCCACTGCAGTGTGTCAACTAACAGACACATGCTAACTCCTCCTCCAGGGCGCCATTACTTTTGTGTGAGGCTTGGAATCACTTTCCTTCAAGTCGTTAATATGAAGCGACCGAGTTTCACAAATTTAAACTTCACAGCGTAATCCGTATATAAAGGCACAGTAGCGCACTTTTTTCACAAATAACTGGATTAACTCGTAAACGCTCCTGTGAATGATGTACAAATAAATTAGTTCATATTCAGTTTGATAAATGAGGCTCGTTCTTATTCTCCTGTAATCTGTCTTAGAAAGCATCTACAGTTTCCACGCCCGTGTCTACAGGCACTGCTTAGCACAGAAGATTCCCTCTCCATCCTTCAGTCAGCAATAATTATTTTTTCGCCCACACACACACACACACACACACACACACACACACACCAGGAGTGTGTTTAAAAAGCCACCTTCTGGCATTCACAAAACGAATGGATGCTTTTAAACAGTCTGATGAAAGTGTGGTTGCTTTGGGTCATGGCACTTCATCTCCACGCTCTCTGCACAGGGAGGGCTTTAGAAATAAAAACTACAGTGAATCAAAAGAAAGAGCGAGATCCCACAGACAGTGTCGGAAGAAGTGTACACTCCCACCCACATACACGTCTGAGCCACGTGTTTAACCCATGCGTTTTCTCGCTTTTCGTTTACAAGCTTTGCGTTTTGTTTTTGAGCACTTCAAAACATGAAAAAAATGCCTTCTATTACATCGTCTTTTTGTTCGCCACTACCGCACAACCATCCGAACTAACCAGTCAAGAAGAAGCGAAGTGTTTATGCTTGTTATGGACTCACTGAGCTTGGAACTGATACAAGATTGTGGTTTTAACTGGATAAACCTAACCCTAAATAAATAAACACCTGATGGTGTTCTATTCAAGAGCAAAGTGGCTGGAAACTCATTCCGTCTTCATTCATAGCCAACTGGGATTCCACACAGGAATTTATTACGGACGTCTGTGGGACGAGAGAATTCCGGCTGCATACGACCATAGGTTCAAAACCCCCCTCATTTCTTAAATAGTAATAAAGACCCTCTGAGGAGAAGTCGAACTGAACAAAGTGAATATCTGTGGGCTGAACATGGTGCATGAATTAACAGCATGGCAAATTTAATCCTGGTTGTTATTCTTCGTGTGTGTTGTAGAACATTGACATAATAATAATAATACATGATGATGCATGCCATATTATAGTTATTGTTTGTGTGTTGCTGATAAGACTGTACATGTAATAAACACCTGCCACTGTAGGTAAATATCTGGCTTCATACCACAGAGCTGCAGAATCTTGCGGTCCAGTTCTCTGTAGTCTTTCTCCTTCTCCTTCTCTTTCGCGATATTGGTGTTTTGTGGTGCATTCTGGGACTGGGTCGTTGACCACGTCACATTCCTCTGTACCGCCTGGACTCTTTTACAGGCAACGATCAGCTGGCAGGAAGACGTGCGCACACACACACACACAGCATGCAAACTTATCATACAATCCTAGTATTCTGAAAGTGAACTGTGAAAGTGGTGGCTCTCAGTGCCTTTGTTTGAGCAGAACCAGGAAATTTTGTATCAGTTATAACAACACACACCTGTTCACCGGAGATGGGACCATATTTCACAACAAAGGCTTTTTAGGTTTGAAATTCTCATTGTATCACTCTTTTTCAAACACCTCATTCCTGAGGCCTTCCTGACGCACTCTCATCATCTCCAAAAAGGCAATCTCTCTCTCTCTCTCACACACTCCACGTCTGTCTCTGTATTTGTCTCTCTCCATTTCATCTGTTTATGACTCTCTAAATCACTTGCTTTCAGTCTCAGTCTCGCTCTCTGTGCATGACTCGGTCTTCCATGTGCATGTTCTCTCGCTCTCCCTCTGTCTTACACAGGTCAAAACATCAAGTCTCATCAAGGGCCAAGATCATCTCTTTTTGAATGCAGCTTTAAGGACAGTAAACTCATTGTGACACACACACACACACACTGTAGATATGACTGCAAAATTACATTTCCATGGGTCAAACATAACATTATCATAGCAGTGTGTGTGTGTGAGAGAGAGAGAGAGAGAGAGAGAGAGAGATTAGCTCATGGCCTGAGGAAATATGCAACCCTTGAGTCATAAACACACTCAGAGAACGTTCAATATGGAAACAACATGTTTGTGCCACCGGTCCATGTTTACAGTAAAGTCATGAGGAGAATATAAAATATAAATGAACAGCTGAGGAAAGCTAAATGTACTCGCAAAGGTCATAGGATGCAGGCTTTTATTTCTCTTATAAATGACTCACCCACTTTAATCATTCAGCCCTTAGGAACATTCAGTACAATCCAGTAAAATGTGCTGTATATAAGGCCAGGTAACCTGGGGCTCATCCTACATGAGGGGTTAAACAGTGAATAATTCACACTATGGCAGCTGAATGACACGAGGACCACAGTGCAGAAACAAAAAGAGCACAAGCAGATTCCACCTGCTCTCAGTGTGTGTGTGTGTGTGTGTGTGTGTGTGTGTGTGTGTGTGTGTGTGTGTGAGTGAGAGAGAGGACTGATGTCTCATCCAGTTTGTAGTGAGAAAATAAGGGAATAACATAAAAGCACCCATGCTGGTCCAATTTCAATTTAGAAATCCTTTGTGACATATGTGTGTGTGTGTGTGTGTGTGTGTGTGTCTTACATGTTTCTCCAGAAGATTAAGGTTCTGCTCATCTCGGTCAGTGAGCTGACGGCAGCAAACCTGAACAGATGAGACAAGAAACACCAAAAGATGGAAATCAAACAGTAATATAATAACTCATGAGTGTATAGTATCTCTGTTCTTTTGCTACACACACACACACACACACACACACACACACATCAGCAACATCCAAACTAAATTCCTATTTAGTAGCTATTGTAACTATGGAAGCCAGTGCCATCGTCCATCAGAGCGACACAGCCACCAGCAATACAGCACCAGCCAACACTAAAATCACTAAACTTTGCACACATATATAAAAATATTTATGGTGGAATCTGATTAAGATTTCTTTCTGAACGGTTTCTTGAGCCTTCAGCTTCAAATGAAGCTTGACACCAAAACGTTTCTCTACTCGGTCATTAAAACAGATTAATAAATCGGTCAGGTTTTTCCCCAGCCGGTGCAGTGGAGTCATTTCTATAGCCATTCTTCATTTCTGTTTAGAGACTCAGATTTACTTGTAATTTAACAGTTTACTGCATTTTACAATTAGATGCCTGTTCGAGTTTAACTACTAATATGAGACGAGTTATTCCAGTGTTCTGCTTTAATCGACCTCCGGGTACAATTACGAAGTCTCAAATCGAGCCTTAACGGGACCGCCTCATCCTTCCTAGAATCCAATGAGTCGTTTTTGTGTTGAAAGAATGTAATCGCTACCTGCTAAAGCCTCCGCAAACTTTTCCATTTGAAACCCAGCTCGAATTTTTCTTCATTCATTGCGTCATACGTGGAAGCTTACAACAAAATATGCCTCATCTTCTCTTTTCTTCGTGGTTCTTGCCCGTTACATATGAAATAGCCTTGAGAAAACAGAATGGATCGGGTGGAAAGAATTGAAAATATAGATACTTTGACGAAATATCTCTGATTTCACGTTAGAGTTTAAGTGCTATCTGTGCTATAGCAACGTGCTGTAATATTATACATTTAAATGCATAATAATAAACATAAAACGAGTAAGCAGGCCACGCCCCGCTGTTTGCAGCCCCACCCACTCGTTTAAACTCAGACCGTTCTACTGTTCTGAGAGACTGCGGGCGCTCAGGGAGTTTCAGAATCAGTTCCACCCCAAACCCTCGTTAATTTAGGATATCCTGAACGTCCTAATTAACTGGATTTACACAGTCAGCGCATTCCTGGGGATTTCCCACACCGCGTGTTAATCAGCGCACTCTTCATGAGATGGATCAGGTGTTTCCTTCGTGAACACGTCGGGTTAACTAATGAATAAAATGTGGCTCGGAGTGCTTTGTTTAAAAGTCTCTTGTCTGTAACGGTAATCCTATAAAGCTAGATGATGACCTTGCTGCTTCAGGATGAAACGCTCTGGGTGTAAATTCGCTCATAAACGCAGGCGTGCGTAAACATTAACGACGTCCCACGTTCCGAGCACTTTATGGAAAAGGCTTTACGAGATACACCTTCCCTCGTTAAAACATTACACGCTGATGAATGAGTGCGATTTAATGAGCTTTAACAGAACGCGGGACTTAAATGGGCTGAAAAAATGACCCGAACAAAGAAAGAATTACAATATTAATGATCAATTACTCTAACTTCGGACCTACATTAAAAACTAAAACACTGAGATATGATTGAGAAAATGTGAAACTCTCATATCAGATGTATATTCGACGAGAAAAATTTTACAGAAAGAATTTAGTTGAAAAGGAAAAGTTTCAGTACAGATAAAAACAAAATGTAAAAAAAACTTTTTTTTTTTTTATTATTTAATAAAAACAAAAGTGAGCATGCTCCTAAAGCTTTTTGCTCCTCTTCAAAACAACTCAAATGTAGTGGGCGTGAATGCACAATTTACAATTTCCAGATATTCCATTTGCAAAACATTTTGGATGGAAACAAAAGCTTCTAACTTTTACTGAACCCATTTACTTCCTAATCACATTCACTCGGGTCGTACTTTTCATTTTTATGCAGGCGAAACCCCTCGCCGTTGTGAGGACGAACGATGATGGATTAAATCACGGGGCTTGGAGCGGAGCGCTTGCTAAGAAAGGCAGTTTCTAATCCAGTGTGCACGTGTGTGTGTACTGTGATGGAGCGCAAACTCACCAAAATGAGAGACATGACCTTGTCTTCATCTTCTTCCACCAACGGAATGATCACAACTACAGAGAGAGAACATACACAACACAGAGTACATCAGACTAAACACTCACTCACACTCTAATGTATCTGTAATGTGCGCTTGCGTGTGTTAAGTCTTATTTACTCTACAAAGAGAAATAGTTTCCCTGCACTGAGAAAAGAAACAGAAAACCTGTTCTCTCCAAACTCACTTCGTCTTGAAGTCTCAGGGCGGACGTGAAACTCTGTCAGCAAACGTTTAAGTAAATCACAGACTGCGTTTCTGTCCAGCACTTTCATGATCGCATGCTACATTTTTTCAGAGGGACACAACTGAGAAAGCTGAAGACAAGCTTATGTAAGCAGCGTATGAAGATACAGGATTACTCATGCTGTTAAAACGACATTCTCCTATAACAATCATTTTGATTTTTAATCTAGAGCACTGACGCACATTATTTTTAATCTTCATGATATGCAAATTCTACATTTTTAATCGGTCAGATTCTCATTTGCCTTCCGTGTGTTTAGTAGAAACGTGACGAGGTTAACTCATTATTGGGTGCGTTGATTCAGTATTATTTATAAGTAGCAAATGATGGTGACATCTTGAGGCCAGCTTCTAAGCAACAGATTTGAGATTTTGGCCGTGGAGCTTCTAACACGAGAGCGTTGTATTTTTTTTTTTAGCGTGCTAACTTCTGAGCAGGCAACCGTATGACATCAACCATTGGAAAAACAATGTTGAGACTGACTCGCTCACGTCTGCGTCGTCCTCACACCTTTCTTTCTGGGTAATCACGCAGGCACTGCAGGGACACCGCACGGGCAGCGAGATGAACATTAAACAAAAATGCTAGAATGCTCAGAGGCTGCTTGATGGCGGTGCGGTAGTGAGTTCCACTGTTACAGCGGTAAAAATAGCGATCAGAACGTGGTGCTGAGCGTAGGTGGTCACCATGGCAACCAGAGAGAGGGAAAGAGAGAACGAGGGAAAGGTTAGTGGTTAAAGTTGAGAGATGAAAACTTCACAGCATGAACACATTCTGTTTCCATCTCTATCTCTCCATCTCTCACCCTCTGTGCTTCTCTCCAATTTTATCTCTTTCCATCTTTGTTCCTTTCTCTGGCTCTCCGTCTCTCCAACTCAATCTCAATCCCTCTCTCTCTCTCTCTCTCTCTCTCCTAAGTACCCCCTCACTCTCGCTGCTTTACAGGTAAAGTGGTCATGCACTTTAGACCACTCGCTGTAATTACGTCCTCTTGTTCTCACCCTTTTAGGGGTGCATGCAAATGTGTGTGTACACACACGCGTACACACACACACCTCGCTTTTCAGGTGGGAGAGGCGCTGCCAGGCTCGTCCTCTGCTTCTCCTGCAACTCCGTGGATGGCAGACCGACACACACTGCTCTCTTCTTCTGCACCAACACCTCCCTGAGAGACAGACAGGGGGAGAGAGAGAGAGAGAGAGAGAGAAAGGGGAGGGATAGACAGGGGGGAGAGAGAGAGACAGGGGCATCTAAGAACACTAAAATCTCCCTCGTGTCAGAAAATACAAACACAATATACTTAAAATAAAATGTAAATAAATAAATAAATAATAATAATAATAATAATAAATAATAATAATGCAAAAGCCATATTATACATGTTTTCTTCCTAGTAGGGTTAGGGCCACTGCACACCTGAGGTAACTAGCCAATAGGAAATGGCCAAATAGGAACTGGGAAAAAAATCTTCATAAAATAATAATTTAAGTACTGAAAAAAATATATAAATAATAATATTATAATAATAACTATAGCGACTCTCGCCGATAAAAAGGCAGCACATACACATGCTTTGCTGCATTTCGGCTAACACGGTCAGCTAGTTAGCTAGCTCGGACGCTGAGGTAATTTGTCAAATTGGCAAAATGTCTAAAGTTAATCTGCAAAAATACAACAAAGCAGTTTCTTCGTTTGTAAATAATTCATGTTAAACTAATAACAACAACGGGGAGAGAAATAATGCTAATAACAATATTAACAACTTTCTTACCACAGACGTTTTTATTGAGTAAAGCTGTTAGTGAATCTCAGGAAGAGTCGGTTAGAAGTTAAGAGTCGGATCCAAGGTTTTTTTAGGAATCGAACGAACGCACGTGCACGAATAAACAGCACTGATTTGTGGTTCAAAAACGAGTCGACTCTTCGAGTCAGCTCGTTACGTTGAATCATTGAGTCGTTTTTTTTTTAAGATGAACGCTTGGGAGTCGACTCATAGATCCGAAGCCGAGAAATAAAGGTTAAAATTGATCAGATTTGTTTTACAGATCAAATTTTAAAAGGAGAAATGATTAAAATTTTAAATTTGACAGAAGCATGAATAAAGTACACATAAAAGAAAAAAAATTAAAAGATTTCCACTTCGTTGTTACGTCTGCGGTTGACTACTTAATGCAGTGATTAAGTTTGTAGTTTTGCTGCTGTTTGTAGGTTATGCATTAGTAAACCTTTTCATTGTCTGTTTACTTCCACAATTTGTAAGGCTGTTGGGTTTCGAAATTATGGTGTAAAATTAAAATGCTAGATTTCCTGGTTAGCACACATAGCCTTTAGATATTATTTATATGGCTAATAAAAGCAATAAAGATAAAATGTGTTGGGTATTTTAGAACAGATTTTTCAATTACGTTGCTATAAAGTCCATAAAGATGGGCTGTTAATGGGACAGAACATTGCTGAATAGTGAAAACTACATGGAAGCCATTTCCTCACAGCACCATACACACACACACACACACACACAGTGGGACGTGTAAAAATAAATGGCCTGAAGAACATGTAGTACTGTACAGGTTCTTCGGAGGATTTTCCCAAGGTGCTAGTTCAACTGTTACATGTCAAATCTTCCATCTGATCTCTGAATCAAGCCTGTAAGCAGACTAGATGACGACCTAAACGAAGTGGACCACTCTGAAATGGTTCGATCCACATCAAATCAATGTTGTAAATGTGGCAATTCCAGAGAATTGCTGTGTCTAAGGGATACATTTTCCTGGGGGAGAAAGAATGAGAAGCTCATTACAATCTCTCATCAGGCGGAATGTCAGAACATTTTCCATATTCCGAGAGAGAGAGAGAGAGAGAGACACTGACAGAGAGACAGACAGCTATATAGAGAGAGAAAGCGAGAGAGAGAGCTAATGACATCTTGCTAACCCACACACAGTTAAACTGAAGTTCTGCAATGTTCCCATGACAACTCAATATGCACTGTGATTAGCTATTGCCGAACACACACACACACACACACACACACACACACACACACACACACACACACAAATGTAGCTCAAGTCTGA
>JAQMYM010000003.1:22504387-22516070 GCA_030014255.1 Parauchenoglanis ngamensis
CCGCTCACACACACACACACCGCTCACACACACACACACCGCTCACACACACACACACCGCTCACACACACACACACTCACACACACACACACACTCTCTCACCCGGACGTCTTTGTAGAGTCGTAGTGAGGTCTGGTTGAGCATGAAGTATCGATCGTTGAAGCTTCCTGTACTCAAACCCAGCAGACTGCGCTCCTCTTTAAACTTCAGCATGCCATGTTTAGTCACGTCCACTTTACTGGCTGTGACACACACACACACACACGTTGTCCTACATTAGTGAGGTACTCTGTGTATTAGTGCAGTGAAAACTGAGTAACACCTTTTGGCCCTTTTAGTATTGCTAATAAAAGATGAAGTCTTTACACACGCACACACACACACACACACACACACACACACCCAGGTAGATGAGCATGGCCTCCATGGCATAGTTCTTTTTGATGAGCAGGTGACTTTCTGTCCCTAAACTGTGCAGGATCGGCCACACTTGTTCCTGATAGTGCAGAGGACGCTCTGAGAGAGAGACAGAGAGAGAGAGCGCGAGAGATAGAGACAGAGAGAGAGAGAGAGAAAGAAGAAAAAAGATAGAGAGAAGAAAGAAACAAAAAATGAACCTATTAATTTGGTTGTGCGTGTGCGCGTGTTTGTCTACATGTATATCTATGTGCGTATGCGTGTGTGAACATATGTATGTGCATACAGAGCCAGCCCAAAACTGTACACATACTTCAGGAAAAGAAACATTTGTATAAATATTTTAATACTAAATTTATTCAGACATCACGAGATAAACGCAAGTTCCCTTTGGTGAGTGGCCGTCAGCTTCCAGGCACTTATGTGTAGCAGTGTTCCTGAAGTGTGTGTACATTCATTGGCTCACTCTGTGTGTGTGTGTGTGTCTCACCCGTCTCCTCTTTCTCATTGACCTCGAAGCAGCACCAGTAGTCCTTCTCCTTGATGCTGATCTTCCTGCGGTCGAGGATCTCGAAGGCCAGCTGAGCCGCCGTCATCGTGGCCGGGATCTGCAGGTCAAAGGTCGGTTATGAAAAGGCTGAGAAACTTCTGGACTATTCTGCAGTAAGGGTCAGAGGTTACCTTCACATGCTGCTCAGCTGTCTCCTTCTTCTCCTCCAGATACACTGTGCAGATAAAATCTCCACTGCCCTGGACACACACACACACACACACACACAGTTGAAGTGATTATTAATAATGTAGAATTAGTGTTAAAGACAAATCCTGCTCCAAACACACAAACACTCACACACTCACACACACACTCATGCACTCACATACAAACACACTCAGACACAGAAACAGTTTATATCTCACACACTAACAGACTGACACTCACCGTTGTTGGTTTATGGTTGAGGTTTTCTCGTAATTTAATGATGTAGGTGATCTCATCAAGTTGTCTCTTTAACTGCTGTTCATTAACCTACAAACACACACACGCACACACACATTAGAAGAAGAAGAATACACAACAACAGATTGAAACCTCAAATTCTCCTGCAACCAAAAAATTTCACAGTGTAGCTCAGCTCTACCACCAGGGGGCGACACTACTGTACAGATTACTCTGCAGCGGGACTCTGCAGTCTTATTCAGTGCAGAGCTCTGGAACATGGTTTAACACACACACACACACACACACACACACACACACACACACACACACGCTCTTACGCTGAAAATGGTGGTGTAGTGCTGTATGAGGTCCTCCACCACACGCCCTGCATTGTAGTCTTGTCCATCTGTCTGGAAAAGCGTCGGCCCAAAAACTATTGCAAGGTTATGGAGGTTCATCTGGTTGAGTTCTGAAAACCGCTGCACGCTACACACGCGCACACACACACACACACACCATGTAAAGAGTTACAATGTGCTGATTTAAAAAAATGTCATTTCAGAATCTGAAAATGAGGAAGAGCCTTCTGAGAAAGAGGAAATGTGTGTGTCTGTGTGTATAGGTGTGCCAACAGAGTTAATCTTTAGGTGCGTGTGTGTGTGTGTGTGTGTGCGTGTGTGTGTGTGTGTGTGCGCGTGTGTGTTTTTTACCAGTATAAGTGATTGACCAGTGTGCGTAGTGTGGCTTGGTTAACTCGAGGCAGATTTTCAAAAAGATGTTGATACTGAGAGATCTTCTTGCTTTCTTCTGAGAGAGCTGAACACACACACACACACACACACACACACATTCAAGGAAAGTAAAAGAACATACAAATTTAATTGAACCTAAAACTAAATTTAACATAATATGAAAAGACAAACAAAGTGCTAAGTGTTTAAAAACATAAGTAAGAAATCAGACTTTTAAAAAAATTGTTAAAATCTGCTAATAGGTCAAATATTCTTTGATTAAGGGTCTTTTTTTTTTTACTTTTGCAGATTGAAGTTTAATTCGCAGTGAAACAAAAAATAAACATCATGCCTGCTGAGGTTCCTTTAATGTTGCATTGTTGCAAAGCTGTAATTAACATAGTAAATTAATGTAGTGATTAACGGAGTAAAGTACTGAGTAACGCTGCCGTAAATACAGTTCTTTGGTAACTTTATTGGAAGAAGTGATAAACTAAGTCCAATTAGCATGTGTGTGTGTGTGTGTGTGTGTGTGTGTGTGTGTGTGTTACCCGTAGTGCTGAGCCAGTTGTGTGATTGCGGACCGAACAGTCCCTCTTCGATGTCCCTGAAGAACCTCTTGAGGACGTTGGACACGTCGTCCACTTGGTGCGCTTCCTCTTTAAGCCACACAGAGCGAGCGTCGTTCCTGAAGGCGTCCAGCAGGGAGGCGATCTTACTGTTCACGCCGCTCTTGCGGTAAATACCTTCTGACGTCAGGCCTGGACGGTACAGAGACGAAGAGTCTTCATCGTTTAATCACATGGTTTATTTTAGCAGACAGAAATGAAAGTAACCCAAGTTTCCTGTCCTGGGAAATTCGACTCAAAGCTTTACTTTTCAATCAAATTTTAACATTTTTAAAAACACGATGTTTTTGTCGTCAGTGTCGTCTCTTAACAATTTAATAAGAAATGAAAATGCTGCGCGACAGCCGTGATGATCCCGTCCTGCCTTTGGTACCGGTTGTTGGTTCACCATTTCAAGTTTACACCGTGACCTGTAAGGTTCCTGATCAGAATTACTTAAACGTGACCCCCCTCTCATAAGATGTCTGCTAGGCGTCTGAACCTGTATTACACACGTGTAGCTGAAGTTGGACCTGATGAAGAGGAGGATTTTGGGAGTGCTTCCAAATGTCTGCTCCTCCTGCTCCGGTGGTCGGTGCCAGATGATACCGTACTACGTGTTGCTGGGACATTTGGACGAAAGCCTTTTTCAGGCGTTCTGTATTGTCTTTAGGTCTTGCTAATTAAAAATAGGTTAAAAAAAATCTGGATTTTAATCATTTCCCGGGTCTGAAAAATAAACACTCCTAAGAGTCCTAACATCTGCACACTTTACAAGAACCCTGTTCAAATCCAATACGACTGACCAAGTAAACATCACCTCGGCCTCGCACGGTATAAAGATCGGTGGATACGCACACCGTCGCGCTGCGTTTGTGTATGATCAGCTACTCAGGAGACTCTTTAAGCTCTTGAAGGAAAATAATCGATTCGTATTATGAGAACCTGTTCGCTCGTGTCACACACACACGTACACACACACACGCCTCCCTCACGTTTCACCTTAAAACTGGTGTTTGCCAAACCTACTTCGCCATTGTTTTCAGGCTACAACATCAAGACCATATTGTAGGGCTTATTATCACCACATGACACACAATTGCAAAACAACCGGGTGTTGATTTGGATACAACAAAAACCCTAAACGGACTCCACCCAACAGTTCCCAGCAATTATCACACTTATTAAATAAAACATGCTTAATTAAAGTCAACAGGCCGGTATCGGTTACAAGGTGTATTTTAATCAGGGGAGTTTTACTGATCCCAAACTTCCCCATTCCAACACACTTATCATCGTCCCAACACACACACACACACACTTATCTCACCTCGATAAAGGAACCATCATGTGTGTGTGTGTCTAAGTCTCAAACAAGAAAAGAAATTCCGCTCATCTTTCTCATCAGGAAGCAGAAAACCACAGTGATAATACAATATTGACTCAATTCCAGCTAAACACGCATCACTCCACTGAACACATGCTGCTGACAAGCCAACAAGCTCATCCATTAAAGGGTTATGATTTACTGCATATGTACGGTCAACCCAAAGCTATCAGATAGTCACGGTTTACCGGTCTCCAAGTGGCTTCTTTTTACGTCCGGACAGAAAATATGTTTATAAAACCAGCGGTGACTAAAATCCATCCCGAAACTCCACTACAGTCTGATTAAAACATGACGAAATAAGTCAACTTCTCAGCGTTTCCCATCCAATTAAAGTACAAATAACTGCTCCCCTCATCTGACCCTCTAACCCTGACCTCTCTTGGCTCATCATAGTCTGTAAAAATATAATCCCGTGACACTGGACTTCCTTAGTATAGCACAGTGTTGTACGTACATAATGGCACGGAATAGCATAATATAGTATAGTGTAGCATAGTACAACAGAACAGCATAGTACTGCTGAATAGTATAGTGGCAAAAAATAGCAGAGTATAACAGAGTATAGTATAGAATAGTATAGTACAGTGTAGAGTAGAACTACTGCAATATTATAGTTGCAAGAACATAGTATAAAATACAACAGAACATGAATTGAATAACTGCAGAATCGATACAGCATAAAATAGAATAGAATATGACTTAGTACAGTATAGTAGTAACCACAAGTAGTAGTATAGTATACAGTATCATGCAGAATATGATGTATGGAATAAATGCAGAATCAATATAGAAGGAAATTGTATAGAACATCTAGTATAGTATAGTAGTAACCACAAGTATGGTATACGGCATGCTGTAGAATACGATAGTATAGTAAGGAATAAAGATAATATAGAATAGAATATCTTTGAATATATTCTATATTGTAGAATATGACAGGGTAGTGTAGAATAAATACTAAATATAGAATAGAATAGAATATTTAGTAGAGTATAGTAATAACCACAAGTAGCAGTAAAGTATAGAGTATAGTGTAGAATAGAATAGTACAGGATAAATGTAGAATCATTACTGCACAGAACAGAATACTAAAGAACATGCGTGTGTTGGGAAATGTGCTGCGGTGAGTTATTACGGAGTATTGATTTTAATTACCGTACTGTGTGACGTAATGTATACAGCGCTCCACTATGAGCGGTATATCAGCCTCAGTGAGCTGCTGCTGACTCAGCGTATCTCCTGATCTCCCAGCAGCCCTCTGGATGGCCGCTGCCCAGCCATGAAAATCCAACTTCCTCTCTCCCTCGATGTACAGAGTCCTAAACCACGAGCGAGCGAGCGAGAGAGAGAGAGAGAGAGTTCAGCTCCCTGACTATCCGCATTGTCCTGAATCACAGCTGCATTTAAAATTATTTCCCATTGAAAACCTACTTTTAATACCTTACTTCTTTAATTAGCGAGCATCCACACTCCGGTTTAGTAAAGTTCGGTACTCACCTGCCCCGCTCCACGAGCACCAGCTCTTCATTATCCCTCGCTAAAAGGAGGAGAAAAAGAATTCATTGTGGCATGAAATTCTCCAAAACATCTGGATGAGAATGAAAGCAGGAGGTGACGTGTGTATTACACCGAGCCGCTCTACCGCACTGCAGCATTCACCACGTTAATTGCGCATTTAATTATTTAATGACGTCTGTTTCTGCTTTCCTCTTCCTTCTGATCCTGTTCCAACGGAATGAAAACAACTTCCGATGACTTACTGGGTGAGCCGTAACTCTCGCCTCCCTTTCCCGTCCTCCACTCATCACTACACCTCCATTTCTACTAACTCCCTGTCCTTCTCCATCACCATCTTCACCATTTAACATCAGAGACCGAACCCTAGCTAATTATATGTATAATCAACATTGGGCGGGTGATTACAGCCTTTCTACAGGGAAAGGAGAAACCACAAACCGCCCTGATGTTAGCGTTTAGACTCTCCTGATGCCAGAAACGTGTTCGGTATCGGAAAAGATGTTCTAACACCAGTAACGTATATATTCAGAGCAGCTCTGACGGCTAACAGATCATTTCTGCCTGCGAGCGTGTTTCCAGGCCACATTTAGCAGAAAGTGCTCCAGCCGACACCAGACGTGTTCCTGCTACCACGCTTCCTTTATTTTACATCCTCTCTGCTTAGACAAGCATACCATTGTGTCCAAGTTTTAAATCAGCTGGTTGGATTTCATCGAGGTCAACATGAAGCCATCATTCCAGGAAGTCTGTTTTGTTCAATCACACACTCATACTGAGGCTCAGAAAACACACAACCAGGTAGAAGGTGAGTCCAGGAAGGTTTTAAAGTGGTGCTTATAAACAATAATGCAGCTTGAATAGTCAAATCTGATTGGTCGGTAGGTGTGCGCTACTTCTGTATACGCGGCGTGTCCGCTGTATCCCTGTGAATGAGCTGTTGCTATAGTCACGTTCTCTGACTCACAGAGTTCTAGAAGTTTCTGCAGCTGGATGCTCTCACGGCTCTTGCTGTCCTCCAAACACACGTGCAGCGTGGACGCCTCGAGGCAGAACCAGCCCACCCTCCAGCTCTCCAGGTTCAGAGGGTCTTTGTAGCGCAGACGTCCGATCCGCACAAAATCCTTCTGCAGCAGGTCCTCAGCGCACGCCGGGATGAACGACTGCGCAGACGGACAGACAGACAGACGGAAAGAGTTTCTTTATTGATCTCACCGTCTCAGAAGAACAGGATGCTCCATGATGTTGTACAGAAGGACACGACAAACAACATGAATACGTTAAGAATTGACAGAACTAAGTAATGGGCTCGGGCATGACGGTTACCTTGGCGATGGACTTGACCCATTCCTTCATGGAGTCGGGATTGTCCGTCCCAAACAGGTAGAGACGCTCGGCATCCGAGTAAATCTCGAACGAGTGATCATACCTGAGAGACAGACAGGACAGACGATCACTCAAACTCTGCACACAAGACGCATCTTACATCACACACTCAGGAGAAATGAGACAGACAGACAGATGGACGGACAGACAGACAGATGGACGGACAGACGGACGGACGGACGGACAGACAGACAGACAGACAGACAGACAGACAGACAGACAGACAGACAGACAGACAGACAAATCTCCTGGATGGACAAAGACACGTGAACACAGAAACACACCAAAGGACAACGTAACAGACAGAAATGTTAAAACAGACAGAGTTACAAGGACAGAGACAGACAGACAGGCAATCAGACAGACGGATACCCATGTGTCTCGGGAGGATTGACAGCCAGACAGACAATCTCTTTCATCTTCAGTCCTCCGTTTGGCGTTGCATTCTTATCACTTTCATAATAATTAAAATGTCCATCATTCAGCACACACCACCTCCTACTGAACTCTGAGAGTGAGACAGACAGAGAGAGAGACAGCGGAAGAGACAAATGGAGAGACGGTGATACAAACAGAGGGATGGAGACAGAGACAGAGAGAGAGAGACGGGCATGGCCTCCAGTTTAGCACGGAGATGAACGTGTGTCAGTAAATCACCTCCTCAGCCAGTTTTATAGAGCAGTTTGGAGCTGTTCAGTGACCGTGATTGGCTCACCTTCTTTGTTCTTCCGCTCCGTGATTGGACGAGCCATAGAGGCGGTCTTAAAAAGGAAGCCGTTGTGCGTGATGGAAGGCGGGGCCATGTAGTGCTCTGTGTGCATGGCCAGTTTGACCTCTGACCTCGGGATCTCTGCGGAGCCAAAAGCAAAATGTAAAAAATGCAAAAACGCATTTTAAAACACAAGCTCCGCCCACACTTAAACTCCACCCCTCGTCCTGACACTGACCTATGTTGCGGTTCTGAGTGAGGAACTCCACCTGCAGCTTCTGGCCGTGGTGCAGGGCCAAGGCGATTGGAGCGGGGAATTCTGGGATACCCGTGTCACAGTTCACATCGGCACCGCAAAAGACGAGGGCGAGAGTCTCACACACATCGTTAGACTGCACGTTAATACACAACGCCTGGGGGGAGGGGAGAGAGAGAGAGAGAGAGAGAGAGAGAGATTAATGCTAATCACATAACGTTTAAAAAAAAAAAAGAAACTGAACATTATTAATTAGAACTTTAAATTTGTAACAAAACTCCATTAATTTGAAAAAAAAAAACAGCACATGCAGAGACCAGAACACACACACACACACACACACACACACACACACACACACGTATAGCACATTTGCTCCAAATGTAGCAACATTAAACTATTAAATTATATTTATAATATTTTTCCTCTGTAGTTTTGCATTAAAAAAGTTTACTTCATGAGAATCTTTACTGCTCATGATGTTTGCTTTTGTACACAGAACACTATAGAGCTTTGAACAATATGTAAAACTATAATGAAAATATAATTGAAATAAGGTGCAATAGGTGCTAAAGTGCTGGATTTCTGCAGGCTCCCGGGCCGCTAACACCGCCACGAGCTGCACAGCACTGCTTTATGCTGTTCATGGCAAGAATGGTTACATGACTCTTTCACTTTTCTGGATGTTCACGTGAGAATTCGTCAACAAAATAACTCAATTTCAGCTCCGAGTGCATTACAGACGCCGTGGACCTTCTGGAACGTGAGCGTGGGATCGGATTCATGGAGGTGGCGTGCTGACTCACGCTCACACACGCGCGCGCACACACACGCACACACACACACAGTCCTGAACCTTCATAATCCGACTGCAGTGTGTGAGAGTTTCACAACATTCCAAGATGGGGCATTTGGGAAAACTGCGGATATTTCTGGAACATAAAACTCATGTGACAAACCGAGCTGCAGGTTAAATTACGCAATTAACTACACGTTCAACAATTATCTTGTTTTAAATGATCTTAGTTCTTTCTCTTTTTTTACGTTTCTGATGCCATGTTGATAAATACAGTTTAGTGAATTAGGTTTATCATTTATTAACTGTGTGTGATGCGTAGGGGTCGTGACCTTTACTGATTCTCAGAGCGGTGTTATGGGAGAGGAATGAATGTGTATAAGGACAGTATACTCTGTGTGTGTGTGTGTGTGTCTGTTTTTACAGCTGAATCTCCTACACTGATCCGCAGCAGGACAGCAGATGAACTTTCTTCCCCCACTCCCAAACACACACACACACACACACGTCTGATATTTATTAACTCTTCTGCATTTTTGTACAATACTGAGCCTCACTCGGCATTAACCGACACGCATGAAAACGCACATCACGTGACCATTCACGTACACTGGGCATGAACGTGGCAGTATAAACTGGAAGCAGGTTGTCGGATTGCAGATCACAGCTCGCCTCCTGCGCATGTAGGCAGTTGTAGCTTTATAAAATGCAGAATTTAACCGCACAGCTAGCAAAGACGACAAGGTCGACGACGCTCGTAATACGCCATCCGTGCTGCGTTCACCACCGGGAGCCGAGGCCGATGCAGTTCGTTTACCTCCAGAAAAGGGTCTCGAATTCGGGAAGGATGCGGCGTGAATGATAAGGCCCGATCAGGAAGCGAATGTAAGCGTCTGCGGCACCATTTCCAAAAGTCTTCGTTTCTGGCCCATCACGCTGAAACATTTTTGGACTAAAACGAGTTTCAAAAACGCTTTGCTTTCGCAGCTCGAAAAACTCGAGAGTACCACGGACACCAGATGTAAACCTAGCAAAAGTGACGCAGATATATAAATATAAACCTGTTTATGAATATTAATGAGCAGGAGGCAGTCTTAGTGAAGATGCTGGAGAGATCAACCATTATAAGTTAAACATAATATGGTTAAAAAGAATCAGAGTGGAAATCAGAACAAGATACAAGACAAAAAAAACCTTTTTCCATTTATATTTGGCTTCAGTGTTAAAGATCAAATAATAATGAGCAAGTTAGCATGAAGCTGAGCTAACTGCTAACGCTATCTCGCCAAATAAAAACCCTAGCTAGCTTTTCCTTAAATCACATAACAATGACACACACACTGTAACACACACTCACAGCGTGTGTGTGTCTGTGTGTGTGTGTGTGTGTGTGTGTGTGTGTGTATGTGTGTGTGTAGCAGGTGATCTCTGTACTGTATAATTCAACCCCTGATTACAGCAAAGCACCCAGGTGCTAAAGTGTGCTTCCTCCATCAACTACAGAAAAATAAACACAGCAATAAATCCATAAACACACACACACACACACACACACACGCCAAAGCATAGTTATAAAGTGTATTGTAGATTTTGCATCGTTTCTCACACATCTAGTTTTCATACATCCTGAGGAAAAAAAAGCAGACACACACACCACAAACCCAGTGACCCACTAACCCTCAGACTAGACACTGCATGTGTGTCAGAAACGCTTGTGGATCATCACAAAATTGTGTAATATTTGGAAATGGGCACACACCCACAAACAAAAGGTGCACATTCACACTCGCGCACACACACGTGCACGTGCGCACACTCGCACACACACACACACACAAACAAAAGGTGCACATTCACACTCGCGCACACACACACGCGCACGTGCGCACACTCGCACACACACACACACGCACGCACAAACAAAAGGTGCACATTCACACTCGCAGACACACACACACACGCACGCACAGACAGAGATGAACTCAAACGGGCCAAATCTCTCAAAACATGTTGTGCAATATTGGCTTAAAGTATAGATAGACACACACACAGCTATAGTATATATGTATACACGTACGCATAAGTAAATGTATCGTATCTGTATTTTTATTTAGTCATTAATTTCAGCACTCATTAATGTAAAATGTGTGTCTGCATCAGTTCTATTTACACTCAGTAAAGAGTAAACACTGGCAACAGGAAGCCAGAGCAAAAACTCACTTCACTAACTAACCAACTAACCAACTAACCAACTATTTTAATCACAGTAATGAATGAATAATATCTCAATAACTATAACTAAATAAACAGACACAGTGTAGAAATGGCATTCCTTTTCTTTTCCAAATAATTGTTTTCAAAAACAGTGGGATATAAAAATGTTCACGGTTTCAAACGTGAGCGCTGCGTTGACTCTTTCACGTCTCCACGTGTCTTTCAGGGTTCGGACGCCGCTTCATTTACGGAAAACGATTAACCTGTTCGCAGGACAGAAGGGCTTCAAATAACGCTTCAACAGAACAACAATTTACAACCACAAAACTAAACTGTACTCAATTTGGTTGTCTTTATAGCTACTGTTTTAGACATTTTTAGTCTCAGAGCCGGTGATCGGTTCTCATGTTGACGAACTTTTCTCTGATTCTTACATATCAATGTTTCATTTTATGCGCCAAAACTGAACAATGTAATCAAAACAAACTGAAATCAGACACCATTAATTACACTCCAGCAGTCTGCAGTCAGCATGTGACATTCCTCAGGAAAGTGTGTGTGTGTGTGTGTGTGCTGTCAAATTCCTGAAGCGCCTCAACACAGAGGGTGTGTCCTCTAACACACACACACACACACACGCACGCACACACACACACACACACACACACACACACACACACACACACACACACACCCACTCACACACACTCACACACACCC
>JAQMYM010000003.1:22516890-22549304 GCA_030014255.1 Parauchenoglanis ngamensis
TCTCTCTCTCTCTCTCTCTCTCTGTCTCTCTCTCTCTCTCTGTCTCTCTCTATCTCTCTCTCTCTCTCTCTATCGCTCTCTCTCTCTCTATCTCTCTCTCTGGGCTGTTAGTAGGAAGTGGAGAGTGGGAGGAAGGGCTGAATCTGGAGGAAACAAAGACCTCAAATAAACAGACAGTGGATGATGATGTTCTCATTGCGAGTCTGAATCAGTGAGTTTCCTCAATCAGATGTTCATCCCACACACACTGCCAGTCTTCTCATACATACTACTGGCAACTAAACTTTTAAACTTTACTAACTAGACTACACCACACTAAACATTTAACTCAACTAACTAGACTAGACTGTAGAAAATTACATGCTGACCTTTACTAGTAACTACAGTAACTTTAACTTTCTAACTAAACCTACTTTCCAGTTAATTAGCAGAAATCATGGTGCTATGACAAGCTACATAGAAGTGTGTGTGTGTGCGTGTGCATGTGCGTGTGTGTGAGAGACATTGTTGCCTCTGCACAAGGTTTTACACAGAACCCCTCAAGACATTTTACACACAGATGCTTTTGTTTGTTTTTCTTATCTCCAAGATCTTGAACAGTTTCGGATCTTAAGATCTATTCAAGATCAATCAAAGGGTCACACACACACAAAACCCTGCACACACACACACACTCACAAACACACACAAAACCCTACAGACTCACACAAGTTCAGTACGAGGGAACAGCTGGTGTAGAAAAGGAAAACTCTGAACCTAGCGAAGTACATACAGTGTGTGTAACAGTGTGTAGTGATGAGTGATTGAGTGTGCGTTTCATAGTGTGTACAAGTGTGTGTAATTATGTGTAGTGTTGGGAAAATGTGTACAATGTCTGTGATTGTGTGTCTTGGTGTGTGTGACTGTGTGAACTGGTGTGTGTGTGAGATTGTGTGTCCTGGTGTATGTGATTGTATGCATTGGGGTGTGTGAGTGATTGTGTGTATGGGTGTGTCTGTGTGTGTGTGATTGTGTGCACTGGGGTGTATGTGTGATTGTGTGTACTGGTGTGTGTGTGATTGTGTGCATTGGGGTGTGTGTGATTGTGTGCACTGGTGTGAGTGATTGTGTGTATGGGTGTGACTGTGTGTGAGATTGTGTGTCCTGGTGTGTGTGTGATTGTGTGCACTGGTGTGTGTGTGTGATTGTGTGTACTGGTGTGTGTGTGATTGTGTGCACTGGGGTGTGTGTGTGATTGTGTGTACTGGTGTGTGTGTGATTGTGTGTAATGGTGTGTGTGTGATTGTGTGTACTGGTGTGTGTGTGATTGTGTGTACTGGTGTGTGTGTGATTGTGTATACTGCTGTGTGTAACTGTATGTAATCAGCTGCTGCACTCACGTTGTCAAGCTCCTTCTGGTTGCCGAACAGCGGGTGGTAGCGGCGGTATTTGCCCTCGCGGTATTTGGCGGTGATAAACCGCCGGCGCTGATCGCTGCTGCTGAGCGGAGACAGGGCCTCGCTGGGTGGGATGTTAGCAGCCCAGAAGTGATTGGCTCGCTCGTTGCCGAGCTCCAGGAAGAGCTGATGCCAAGATGAAATGAGAAAATTAGAGAAAAGAAAATGCTAGCTGGATAGCAATATTAATAAATATTAACAACGCCACATTTTGTTAGGTGTTCCGGCAAGTTCATGCGAGTGGAGTTTGAATTGTGTTGATTAAGTGCTGTATATTTTGGGGTGGTGGTTTGGTGCTGTAGCTAAGTTTAAGCTAGTGCAGTTCTGTTGAAATTAAGTCGCTCTTGTAGAAACGTTTTAGCTAGTGTGTCTTTGTCAAATTTATTTGGTGTTGTAAGAAAGTTTCAGCTAGTCTGGCCTTGTTGAAATTTATTTGCTGTTGTAACCAAGTAGCTAAGTTTAGGCTAGTGTAGTTTTGTTAGCTTCAATACCTAAGAAATTCTCTGTTTAAGATACTGCAGTTTCATTGGAGGTTAGTGGATGTTGTAAAGTTATGCTAGCTAATGCTTGTTTTCTTAAAGTAGAGTATGTGCATTTTACTAGCAGTGTATTTTCTAACAGCTTTACAAATGAACATGTATTTAAACTTTACAAACACTGGGAATAGTCAGTGTTATAAGCTCACTGAAGATATCCTAAATACTGACAGAAAACTGAGATTTTAAAAGTAAATAGAACAGAAACTGAGCATACCTGGATTAATTCATCAGTCCACACCTTTCTGTCCATTTTCAGGCTCCGTACTTTCGATATGCTCGGACCAAGACTGCGGTGTTCTCCTAGAAGCGAGAGAAGGGAAACATCACGTGCAGCCGTCTCATTGTGAACCTGACGATCTGTAATCTGTTACTTGATTTAGTTAAAGAAAAAGGTTCGTCAAAACGTTAGCAGTTTTAATTTGGCTGCATTTCACAATTTAAACCAATTCCTTTGAATTTACTAATTGAGATAAGATGGAAGTTTTTTTGGTTTGTGAAGAGAATTTTTATGAATTTGAAAACATATTTATTAAATCGGTAGACGATTATATCCTACAATCCAGAGCTTAGCACCTGAAGGTTAAAAGTCACCAGCACGGAGTCTTAGCCCCTGTAGGTCTGTACTTAGGGCGTGTTTTAATATATGTATGTAATATAACAGTTTAAACAGTTTACAATTGGCCATCCTGCTGTTGAACAACAGCATAACACAAGAAAAATCAAGTACATGGATTTTAAAATGAATGCCTAACATGCAGAGAAATAAAAACCCCAACAAACCTCTAGCATATGTCAGAGGAAGAGATTGTGTTTTTTCAGATGTGTACTCGTTTTAAAACCCCACTAGGTAGGCATGGAGAAGCAGGATAATGCTGTGGTCCTCTTTACCACTACCTCGGTCTGCCTTCAGTTCTTTCGGCACTTACCGTTGCGGTGTCAGTGATTGGTGGTGTGATAACGCCTCAGATATTTTGGTGATGTTAAAGTGAACAGTCTAAAGTAGTTTGTTACTTAGTCATTATTTGTTGGTGTTCTGTACAAGCCGTTCGCGTTTACCTGCACAGCGCTTGCAGAACACCACGCTCAGATTAATGGCTGCCCACTCGGGTTTGGTGGCGCTACAGTCGGCACATTTCTGATTGGCTGGCTCCGCCCATATCTTCTCCGCAACCTCATAGTTAGACAGAGCCTCTGCAATGGAGTTCCTCATCGCCTCCACCCACTGGTCCTTCAACTGGTCAGTTTCTGCCACAAAACTACACACAGAGAGACCATCATTACCACAGCTCACCATCACTGACCTCCATCACTGACCTCCCTCAATAGCCATCACTGACCTCCATCACTGACCTCCCTCAATAACCATCACTGACTTACATTACTGATCTCCATCACTAACCTCATTATAATCTAATCTAATCTAATCTAATCTGCTAAATCAGGCAGTAGTGGACTTTCACGGGACACACCCAAAAAAGATGAGACACTGTGTGAAAGATAGGAAAGACAGTAACAGAGAGAGAGAGAGAGAGAGAGAGAGAGAGAGAGAGAGAGACAGGTGACTAACCTGAATATGCGGTAAGGTGTGGTCAGGTCGAACGCTCTCCTGTCCATGTCCTTCACGTTCCCCACGTTCATGTCTATAGACGTGATCCCGATACCCAGCTTATAGTCCTGAACAACAAAACAGTGAATTTAGCAACCATACACACAGAAACACATGCAAAAACACACATGCACACACACACAGACAGACACACACACACACACACACACACACACACACACACACACACACACTTGTTAAGGCAGAGCAGGTTTCTGAAATGTGGCAATTAGAGGTTTAAGAAAAGCTGCACTGTTTCCACAACACACAAACCACACACACACACACACAGGCAACATGTATGTAAACATGTGTAAAATACATATTTAATTTAATGAAATCACAAGTAGGAAACTACAGGCACCAAATACACCATAATTGCCATATTAATTACCTCAGCGTTTTCATTATTATTATTATTATTATTATTATTATTATTATTATTATTGGTATTATTATTATTATTATTAATAATAATAATAATTTCCTCAGCATTTTCATTATTATTATTATTATTGTTATTATTATTATTATTGTTATTATTATTATTATTATTATTATTATTATTAATTTCCTCAGCGGTTTCACTATTATTATTATTATTATTATTATTATTATTATTATTATTGGTATTATTATTATTATTAATAATAATAATTTCCTCAGCATTTTCATTATTATTATTATTGTTATTATTATTATTATTATTATTATTAATTACCTCAGCATTTTTGTAAAGGAACACTTTGTCTCCACACACAATGGTGTAGAGTTTAGAGCGCAGGCCCCGGAGTTCCAGGTAACCTCTCATCTCCGAGGTCACACAGGGGTTAAGGGTCAGCTCTGAGCTCGGCTTCAGGCGAGATGAACTGATGAAGTCACATAGCACCGACACCCATTCATTCCTCTCCACTGGCACGGACACACGGACACACGGACACACACACACACACACGGAGAGAGTACAGCAGTAAGTAAATTTCCCCCAAAAAAAGAAAAACAGCAATGGGGTTTAGATTCTCCAAAATCCATTTTAATAGTGTTAATGTACTTCTGAGATACTTAACCTCACCTCACATGAAACAGTCTGACCACAACACAACGTCCACAGTGTCCTCTTTACAACAGAAATTAAGATAAGATAAGCTAAGCTAAGACAGTTCGGTTGCCATGACGCTAATGCAGCTAACAAGTAATGCAAGTCGGTGTCATGCAAAAACTCTTCACATAAATTCCTTTCGTATATTTGCTGCTCGTAATAATACCATGCGATCGTGTACCCCAGCAGAGATGATGGACAGTTTACACGTTAAAGGTGTCAGTGGAACTTTAGTTTCATCTGTGTCAGAAAGTTTAGCGCAAGATGAAGTTCAGTTCGTGTCGACAGATGACAGGAAGTCGCACCGTGTCCTGCACCAGATCTTCTCTAATGTTTCAGGTTGGTGAACCACTTAACCAGTAAAACAAACACTGCAGACCACCACCACCTACCTCAAAGAAAAGTCCTAGAGCTTCACAAGTAGTTTAGAAATCATCCTACACACGAAATAGCCTCGCTTTATAAACAGCATGCTTTCAATTACGTGTTAGCTACGTCAGCCTTGTAGCTCCAGGGCAGGAATCAAGAATCCGAACAGGTCCTGGACGGACGTGTACATTTTGAAGTAAATAAATACTCGTGTTTCCGTGCGGACTTTCCTGTTACACGTTCGGTTGAATCCCATCAGAAAAGATTCCGAGAGGAAACCCTTCTTCCTAAGAGTGTAGGACAGGCACACTGATATGCAAGAACGCACACACACAAACAAACGGTGCATGTACTCACAGTCGCTCTCGGCCCGGAACAGGAAGGTGCGATTATGGGTGACCACCTCAAACTTCTGATCTCCCACACTGGCCACCGTGGTGATGGAGGACGTTGGTATGATCCGCTTCGAATAGATGTCCTGCAGAAACAGATACGTTTTACAATAAAGTTTTAATACGTTGAAGTTCAAAAATAAACTATAAACCACTGCTGGTGGGACAAACCAATTACACCGTACACATATTACACCAATATTACTTACTGAAGTGGCTAATAATAATAATAATAACAGTCATATTCTTTAGTTGGTTTAATGTCCACGAAGCAATTCAAGCAAATTACTATTTAATGTAGTATATAATATATTACTACAGTATATAGTAATATAGTACTACATAATAATTATAATATTACTAACTGATATTTTTACGAATTTTATCCGGATACAGCGCAATTATAATTGAATTCAAAATTGGATTATTTCTACACGATTTAAACTCGATATCTCCAATCAGGTTCGATTTCCGTAAACACCAATCAAACGCACCTTGTCATTGTCGAAGTATCGCAGGTAATCGGCGTCCAGTTTGACCCAACGCCGCTGATAGATCAGGGACCTGAGGAGACAGAATACTTTTTGTTGGAATCATCTGTGAAAAACAACAATGAACACTATTTCTGTTTTTAGTACGAGACCTATGTTCAGTTTGAGTAAAGCTATCAGAGATTAGATTAGATTAGATTTAATAAGAGAGATAATGTAATTAAAATGTGACATCTTACTAATTACATTCATAAAGCAAGCAGCGAGGATTGTTCAGTTATTTCACTTCACATGTCCTTTCTGTGGTTTCACAGTCACTGTCAAAGTTTTCCGACTCGTGTGTAAATGCTTTTCACACCTTCACCACTAAAGGAAAGTGCGAGTGTGTGTTTGTTCCACCATGTTGACGTGCGAACAGCGTGACCGTCGCGGTTATAACCCCCCCTTTAGGACCATTAACTGTTCATATAGGTTTTAGTAAGTAAAAGATGATAATTTATCACACTGACAACAAACAAAAACAACTGGAGTCGAATCATTTCCACTCCAGAGCTCTTAGAGCTGAAATGCCCCCTACAGGAAGCTTGTGGAACTACATTAATACCTTTGTATTAAACAGGAAGCTGCTGTTGTTGCGAGAGTACAATTCTGACACGGAGCTAATTTCAGCCAGGAAACTCTCAACACACACACACACACACACACACACACACACACACACACACACATTTAAACACGATCTCAGACTGAAGATCAGTGAGAAACATGTCAAGTAGCTTTTTAAAGCATCTACTCTTCGTACTCTTCATTTTACTCACGAAAAAAATGTAACAAACGTTTACTCTGATTTTCTGACCTCTTTTATCTCTGTAGTCAAAAAGGTGTGTACTACATTACTACATGTAGTGCACTATAAAGGGCGCACAAAGCAGTTATGATATTCACTAGGCAGGGCGCACAAGTTGTACACTGAACGTTTGCAAAAGCATCGTTTACCCCTGAGGAGGGTTCTTGTCCAGCCAGCCCATCTTAATCACAGGTGTGAGTTGGGGAGTGAAGTCATCCTTCGGGGGCGGAGCTAACACTCGTCCGGTGACGGGTAGGTAGATGCTGTTCTGGCTGCCGGACAGTCGGCTGTAATCCTCGATCCACGAGTGCGTCCTGAGAGAGTTACACGCGTCATGGAGAGTGAGAAGGAGCATATAGAGTGTTTATACTTGAACCTGAACATGAAAGGCTGCAATAATAATAAGTCCCATGATGGAACAGGTAGAAAAGTTTACGGCAGCGCTACACGCTACAACATCACTTTCACTAAGATACCTCAATTCGTGTATGCTTCCTCTCGATATTTTCATTAAGGTAAGTAAGAGATTTGTTGCTTAAGTAACGCTATTACATGTGCTGGTTTTCTGTCTTCTAAAGCACAGCGGCAAACGTTAGCGTCATAGCCGTCCGTTGCTAAGCACAAGTTTGCTTGATTACAGCCAACTTACCGTCACTGTTAGGACTGTGTTGTTGATTTAACCAAATCCTGCACCAGCCATTGGTGAAATTATTCCATTTATACCATGGACAAGACAGACGGTAATAATATCCAAGTAGGAGGTTGGAGGCAGGAAAAACGGAATCAAACGTCATGCTGATAATTCAGATACAGCGGATTTAATTACAGGGTCAAAGGTCACTTACTTTCCTGTCACGGACTCATCGTCCTCATCCAGGAGCTCATCGTCGCTGTACAGGCTGCTGTGCCGAGACTTACGGACATGGGGAAGTGGCAGGAACATGCTCTATTGGACAACAAGTCTGTCAATCAAGAACCATCTCTATTCTACTGGAATTTCTACTGGACGGACACACACACACACACACACACACACACACACACACACATACACACACACACACACACACACACACCTTATCTGCCATTTCTATAGGGTCACTGCCTGCACACTTTGTCATGTCGAGCTCCTCATAGCTGTCCAAACTGCCTGTAGAGTCCGACACTAAACACACACACACACACACACACAGACATAGAGTAACATTAAATTACATCAAGATCAAGAAAGCAGTGAAACTGAACACAAATGAAGATGAGAAGGAAAAATCATTTATCAGATTTTGAGAAAAATAAACTCTGTTTGCATGTAATGATTCACCCGATTCAAGAGTCGAGTCACGATTCAATTTTTCGAGAAAAAATTTTATTACCAAAAAAAAAAAAATGCAGCATTTATTTTCCCATTCATCAATTTAAATATTCATTTTGTTAAATAACAATAGATACTTTGCTTCATTTTCTTATTAACCAACCATCATTATTCACAAACAAGCTTAAAAAAGCTTACACATAAAACAACTCCCTCCGGTTGCTTCTCTTACCTTTAGCTGTCTATAAAAACATCGTTCTGATTTTCTGTTCACTCTGTTTGTAAAGCTAATCGCACAAAAGCTCTTTCCCGTTTTGCGTCTCGTTTAGCACGATATTCGAGCCATGATACTTCCGCCTGCGGTGAGGTCACGTGCGTTCCCGCTATTGTATGTTGTCTAAAATAACGCAATTGTGGCTAGTAAAGATTATTTGCAGTTCGTTTTTAATTCCATCAATTCAAATCATTAAATGTGTATCGCAATTTGTCAATGAATTATTACATGCTTACATGATGTGATTGTGGAGTGGGCGAAGCTACTGAGGTCGAGACAAAAACAAAACCAGTGAAATAAAAGTTTAGAGATTTTTATGAGTACAGTTCAAGAGACGAACTGCATTTAAAAATCTGATAAATGACATAAGCAGGCGATGTTTTTCTACCTGAAGTGTCTGCTTGAGCTTTTCACTGTGTTTCACTAATCAAAGTCCTGTAATTTAAATCGATCTGCACTGAAACTGAGGAACTGTGAAGTTCTAAAAAGCACTTGAAGCTTAACCTTGAACTTTTAAAAACTTTGAGGCTTTTGTGTGGTTTTGTGTGCGTGTGGGATCTACTCACGTCTCTGACAGGGCGTTGACACGGCCGATAGCCGAGAGGTCTCTACACGGGTTTTTATTTGGGCCGTGACGTCAAGACCACAGAGATCATCCGCTGGAGACGAGCTAGAAGAGAGAGACAGACAGAGAGACACACACACTTCTGTTTTTAGCAGACATCAATACTCGGGGTCACTCTCAGTTTCCTCACACCCTCCATTGTGCCCCGTAGCTCCGCCCCTCGGTTCTTTCCTAAATCTCTTTAATTAATCATGTGCCTGTCGACTCCGCCCCCTTCTTTACTGGTTCATTGTCATTGGCTGATCATGTTTTCCAGAATGCCCCCCTGCATTAGCACGTCAGCGCCGCTTCCTAGCTTCGTAGCTGAATAATCTGCCGACGCAGGGTGAAGCGATGTGGCTGTACGCTGACACGCAGAACAGCGACGGAGTCAAAGCACAACTCTGGAACCGAAAGCAGGCTCGGTCCTCAGTTTCATTAGGAATTACTAAGCAGTTTTCCTGTTAAAGCCAACTCAACACCTGACGTGCTTTCAACACTGCCATACTCTAAGAAAGACAAAATTGTGAGTTCACACCAATCACAACAGACCTCGACTCTCATTAATGACTTGCTGAATAATCCGATTGAGAAACAGTACGTCCATCAACATCAGGACGAAACACTGGACAGAAAGAAGCGTCACGTTTCGATTTCAATTGTAATAATTTAAATGTATAATAACACGTGTGTATATAAACTCTCCTGAGCGCCACAGATGCGTTCACAAAAAAAAAAACCCAAACACCAAGTACAGTACACCATATAACTTATGTATGTTTACATCAAACCTGAGTGATGCACGAACACTAAGCATGTAGCGATGTAAACTGCAAAACAAATTTATGATTCGAATCGATGGGGGGAAAAACTGAAACACGATTCATTTTCTCGCTGCGTTGTTTAGACAGCACATAACGTACCGTGGCATTAATACACGTGACGTCACCGTAAGGCGGACATAACCCAGCTCGAACGCAGAAATGAAATGAGATATAAAACAGGGAAAGAGCTTTTGCGTGACTAGTTTTACAAACAGGTCGGAGAAGTCTTCTCACCGGCTCCCGGAAGCTCAAGAAGAGAAACAAATGGCTTTATGTTTAAGCTGACATCAACATTCACAAATGTGTAGAATTATTAAGAAAAATCATATTTTTAACCAAATATATTTTCGTTAATAGGCTATTTTATTTTACTCCAACCTTTACAAATGGTTGTAAATGATTACTGCTGGTTATTAAGAAAATTAAAAATGTATATATTTTTTCATTTAACAAAAGGAATATTTAAGTTGGTAAGAAATAGGAACTTTTTTTTTTTTTGAGGCAATAAAATTTTCTTTCCGGATCTTGAACCCAGTATCGTGAATCGAATTGGGCGGACTGGCCGAATCGTTACCTGTCTAACTAACTTATCAAAATGAGAAAGAATACGTAAATAAAACATGTTTTAACGTGTTTTCAGGCCTGAGGTTTGTAGGAGATGGTTATCGAGTCTGGATGCTGGAGTTTATTACCTACAGTTCGTGATGCCGGTTTCTGTGGTCAGTGTGAGAACTCTCTGTGTTCCAGATGCCCTCATCATGCCCCCTCTTAACACGCACTGCCCCACGTCCTGTCGCTGTCCTAGCACTGACCTCACTCTCGCAATGCGACGCTCATCACAACATTCAGATTTGTGATCATCATACACGTCTGTTCCACCTTTTAACCATACAATGGCTTACAGATATCCCAAATAAACGCCATTTTTTTTTTTTTTTTTACTATTTCTTATTGAAACAGTGAATGTTTGGTCTGTTCAGAGAGTACGTGGAACCTTAGTTCCTGTTCACACTTATGTCCTAGCAGCTTTATTAGATATAACTATATTTAAGAAAGTGTGAAACCGCAAAGAAGTGTAAACAACTGTCCTGAAGATGTCGGGAAACATGTTTCGAGGTTACAGCTTTGCCCCTAACCGTCACAGAGCGCGGACACTGGAGACTCCTTCCAGAAACCCATTTCCTCTTACAGAAAACTTCACACACAACTTTACAACCTGTTCTCCGTATGATCAGCGGAGATTTGTCTTTACACCAGCCATTACTATGGAAACGTATTAAAACGAGCGCTGGTCATAAACAAGCCCGTCAGAGCTGCTGTTATAGGAAATTAATCAACACTGAAACTGTGGAAATATGAAGGATATTTGTTCATAATACCATTATAACATGAAGTACTTATAATTAACAGAAACCGCTAGAGCAGTCACAGCTGTAGGAGAACTGTAACAGTGTAAGTACCGTTCACAGCTCATTTTCACACAGTGTGGTTATTAACATCACAGCCTCCGTGGCATCAAAACGTGTCGAGCTAAAGAGCACCACGTTTCCGAACGCTGTAGCCATCACCAGGAATTACTAGACAGTTATATACGCACAAGTTAATGATTAAATGAATATACGCAAAAACACACACGTTTTACGCTTTTCCTCCTTTCTCATGTTCGTCCTGAATAATTGCTCAACTCTCGCTGATATTTTTCCAGGAAAAAAACAAAAAAACCTTCTGTTTCAGCAGCTTCCTGTTACGCAGACGTGTCTATTTCCCGAAACGCCGTTACTCCATCACTGAACATTCTCTGATGACGCAAACCGCACCGTGGTGTTCAGTCAGGGCAACATGTGACTCATCAGAGTAAAAAAAAAAAAATGAATAAATAAAACATTAAAAAATGGTGCAAGATTTAACCAAAATGAGTTTCTCTCTACTTTAAGAAAACACTTATATTTTTCACCGGAGTGACTGAAAGGATATTCGATAGCGGAGAAGAAACTCTCAGCCCTAAGACTTAACGCTAAAACCTTAAACCTAACGCGCAACTGCCAACTAGCGTTTCTGTATAATTAGCATGAATCGACAGAACGGCGTCAAAACCGTCATCATTAAAACAGAGAAGCGCGCAGGACACACCCCTGAGAGTTAAAACGTCTAGATGAGCAAATCTAAAGAGTTTAATATCAATAAACAGACTTTTTTTAAGCTACAATGCTGCTTCTGATTCAGAAAAACAGATTTCAGTTCAGGAGTTCAGGTTTCACAACAACATGAAGTAGAAAATGTCAATATTTGACTGTGTGAAGTGTTGACGCAGGACCACACACACACACACACACACACACACACACAGTTAGCCCCAAGAAACCACATCATCTCACAGCCTTCACTCTGTACACAAGCCTAATATAACCGGCTGTTTAAAACCGGCGCTGGGGCGCAAACCGTGCCACGACTCTTTATTCAGAACAGCTAATATATTCAGAATGCCGTCTCTGATCAAACGCAGAAAACACACACAAGCCTGTACCGAGATATCCATATCGGGTTCGTGTTCATGCGTCGGATCGTTTGCGAGGGAGTGTGCGCGCGCTCCGATTGGTCAGGAATGTGGTGGGCGGGGACCGAAAACAAGCACAAACTAAAAGCAGCTGACGTTAAATTTCCGTACTCCATTTTTCAAACTGTAAAATCCTTAACGTTTATGTTTTTGCAACGCACACAGAGTTGTTTTGTAAAGCTGAGCAAAAAAAAGCAATCAATAAATAAAAGTTGAATTCCAGTCTCGTCCTCAGACTGGAAGTCAGTACGGCCGCTAGCTAACCGATTAGCATTGCTACGTGGCTAACAACATGGCTGACCATCCTAATGTTGAATTCTGATAGCATTATTCATTAAGAAGAAGAAGACGAAAGGAAGACGAGGAAGAAGAAAGAAGAGGAATCAGTGTTTGCTGGAGAACAAGATTGAGAAGCCAAATTTTGAAAAAATGGAGGAACACACACACACACACACACACACACACACGACTTCATTAGCAGAACACACCAGTGTCTAATTTAGCACATTTAAAAAAAAATCTGAGAAAAAAAAAAGTGAAAAAAAAAAGTGAGAAAAAATCTGAATTTTGAAATACAGGAATCCCAAAATGAAGTAACTTTCACTCTGCATCTCCCGTCTATTCTGCGAAGCTAAAGTAGCGCTGCGAGGCCGGAACTCACCCAGAAACTTACACCTAAAACACAGCTTTTTATTCTGAAGGTGTGTCCTCTACAGCTCCAACACTAAAACAGCTGACTTCTGGCTCAACAGTGCAATAATACACACGACACCACGGGACACGTTTCCGAAACATCTTTTAAACTTTTGCTAAATCCCTTTTCGCAGCTTAGCGGATCGAGTTTTCTACTCAGTGAAACATTAAAATGCTTTAGAGGTTTTCGAAGCATGTTTTTTTCCCCAGTCTTAAGTTTGTTTACCGCCTACAAAATAAATTAGCATCAAATTAGCTTTAAAGGCAGCTCAAGCGGAGTTTAGCGGAGCGCTAAAACTGGTGTTACTGGTTGATACGCAGCACGGGTGTGTTGTAAAACTATACTGAAACATGATACTAGGATATTTGTGCGCTACCATATTTGTGCAATACGATATTTGTACGCTACTATATTTGTGCGCTACTATGTTTGTACGCTACAATATTTGTGCGCTACGTTATTTGTGCGCTACGTTATTTGTGCGCTACCATATTTGTGCGCTACTATATTTGTGCGCTACTATGTTTGTATGCTACTATATTTGTGCGCTACCATATTTGTGTGATATATTTGTAGACTACCATATTTGTGCGATACGTTATTTGTGCGCTACCATATTTGTGCGATACGTTATTTGTGCGCTACCATATTTGCGCGGTACCATATTTGCGCGGTACGATATTTGCGCGCTACCATATTTGTGCGATACGATGTTCCTGAAGCGGTAATGCGAGAGGTGTCATTTTCCCGTGCGTGACATTCTGACTCATCTGAAGGCACTACCTGTTTCCTCCCAAGAAGCGAGCGTCCAAAAATGAGACTAATCTGTTATCACATCCTCAAGTGTTCACAGTTATTGCTAAACGCTAATGCTAGTGTTCCCTAAACCTGTGCTCGTAATGACTGCATGTAATAGGTGAGTGAGCAGTCGCTCGACTCTAAAAACTAAAAGCAGGGGTCACGCCAGACGCTAACAGAAAGCGCTTGATTGGCTTAACTTCCTTATTTCTGTTCATGTTTAATCGGTGTTTGCAAGCTTGCAAGTTACGGTTCTTCTTAAGAGTTCGATTAAACTGATTTAACCTCGATGCAGAGAACCGCGCCGGCTCTTTAACTCATAACATAGATTCTTTTCAATAAAACTTTATTTCATCACCTTAATTAGCACGGTTGGTTCAGAATGGGACTAATTAAAGTTTCATTCAGACATCATGAGCAGGAGGATGATGATGATGAAGAGCTGCTCTCACTGCACAGGTTATATCCCTGTGTAAACACTGAAAGCCTTTCAGGGACCGCTGAGGGTTATCAGATGTCGGTTCCTCTTTACCATAAAGCTCACTTTTCATTTCAGTTCTGAGCTGCTGCCTCGGACACCGAGAGAAACAACATTTCTTTTTCTTTTACACTTCAGCTGCTTGCACTTTTGTTCCCCCTCCCAAATAAGGACGGATTGTTCGGATCGTCAATTCCGCATCTTCGCCGTTCTTCCACAGAACGGCTGCTGAATTCCGGCTTCTGATTGGCTAGGAAGGGCTGATCGGTTTTCACATCGGCTGCAACTTGATTAAAGCAGCTTTCCTTATCAGTGTCGCAAAAAAAACCTACAAAAAGTTTTTTTGAAGGGGAAACTACGCCTCTCTACACGGAGCTTTATGACTGGTATCTCGTTAGCGTGATGTTTAATCACAGGCTAACACTTTACAATGCTAGCATCATGTCGAAGCAGCCAACACTTCACACATGTTAACACTCAGCATTAATATCACAATTAAACAGCGCAAGTTTTATCTCTTTAACGCCAAAGGAATGAAATAATCTCTTACTCTCAGCTCAGCTCAGCTCGGCGCGGCGGAGTGTAGCGGCGCGACGAGGAAGTGTCTCACTGACGCTAAACAACACGACCGCACGCGAGCGTTCGCCGCTCTCAGGTGCCTGAAAACACGACGCGGATTAAATACGAGACCTTCATCTCCAGTTTACAATGCGAAGAATGTTTATCACACACACACACACACAGAGAGAAAACCACTACACCGTCACACATCACACAAAAAAACAACTCAGATTAGATTGAAAGATGAGAGATACGAGAAACATGAAAACAACTTCAATCAGCTCTCCTCTCTCACTCACATGCATCGAGCAGGAGAAGTCCTCCATCATCAGAGCCGTGCACGTCCTGGACGAAGACAGAAGACCAAAAAAAAAAGAAAAGAGGAAGGAGCTTGGCGTAAACAGGTGGCAGAGAGAACCGAGTATCAGACGCCCGGCTTGGAGAACCGCAGCAAGACAGGAGGAGAGAGGGGGCGACTGCACAAAAACAAGGCGGAAGTGTAGAAATGTGCGCGCTACACACTCCACATCTGTGTGTGTGTGTGTGTGTGTGTGTGTGTGTGTGTGCGCGCTTGTCCTCTGGCCTATTTTAGGTGAGCTCGAACTTCCTGAATTCTCGTTCCCACACACCCTCAGAACACAGGAATGACCCTGGACCTGTTTGTTCTCTTCAGCCTGTGTAAAAGCGCTCACTCCTTCCCTCTCTCCCGCAACTGCTGAACCGAAAGGAAACGAGGTGAAACAATACACAAAGACGTCAGGAAGAGCCGAAATAGAACACGGCCAAACCGACAACACTCACACATACACACACACACACACACACACCCAGCCATCATGAACATTTAGACACATCATCTTCATTCGGAATTTAAATGAAATGACTTCCTGCTTTTTGGTGTTTCTAAAGTTTTATGTTGTTGTTATTATTATTTATTAATTACATGTTTCATCTTTCTCCTCAGCTGTATTTTTGTGCCCTCGTGTCTTCTGGTCGCCTTGCTCATTTTCGTCCCCTCGGCTATTACATCATCCTTATTATGTCACAGTGCCGGGAATCCCGACCCGAACTTCCCGACGTTATTATTTTATTTAGTGTTGTGTTTCAGAGTTATTATAATAAGAAAATAATATGACGTGAATCATTAAAAAAGGGCTTGCTGATCGTTTGGAGAACATTATATTCATGAACAATTAGTTGCTTCATTTATTACTTGGTGATTATTTAAGCGCAGCACATTAAACTGCAAGTTGCTTAATGAATATTGTACAAATGTGATTTTTACTAAACTGTGTTAAATTGAAAAGTGCGTTGAATTAAAATACAGCAAGTTAACAGCGTCACCCAATCAGTTTATTCTCATGACTGTAGTGGGCGTGTCCTTTCCATCTCACACACACACACACACACACACACACACACACACACACACACACACAGAGGGGAGGAGCTATCGCAATACACTCAACAGGAAGAACTTCATGAGTCGGCTTCCTTCAAATTACGAGTCGCATGTGTGTGTGTGTTTAAAATGGAAATAAAACAAAGCTGGCTGAAGGAGGAAACCTTAAAGCTTTATCGCTTTGTGAACGTGAATTTGCGTCAGAATGAAATGCTTTCTGAGAAAGTTCTGCTCCTGAAGTCCGCTCCAACTTCCCAGAAATAACAAAAGAAAAAAATATTCTGACTTCTGCTGGATAATCACCGTAACGGCCTCCGAGATGAAAATTCGATTCAGCCGAGGACACATCGGTGCCACTTCCACATTTAAAAACAGGACTGAAATACTGGACACATCACAGACAGGTTTGAGGAAGTGGCTGCACACACACACACACACCCCAGGAAACCAAACACACATCTGTTTCTTTAACGCTAACAAGACCTGCAGTGTCACAGCGCCACCACATGGCACTCAACAGCAGCACTTTATTGGAACTGGTCAGGTTCAGGAAGTCCTGAACGAAGCCAGATCTGTCCTGCGACCTCCCTAAACTGCTAAAGCGACCACGAAGAAAGAACGCAGAGCAACTTCCGAGGTCCAAGACATCGTCTGTTCCACCAAACAAAAACAGATCACATGATCAGACTACTGCACTATAGGCTCGGGGGATACAGCTTCAAGTGCCAAGGTCCGATTTTAAACAAACACTTCCTGTAATTACTTCTGAAGACCAGAAGATGGCGCCAGCAAAGTGGAATGAAACTCAGATTCTCAGATGACCACACACGCGCGCACACACACATGCATAAATGACCACCTGTGGTCTGCGTCTTACCTTACACACACACACACACAGCCACACTGACACACACACACAGTTTTAATATCTATTTTAAACCTGTGATTCATTAGATTATGAAAATCATGTGATGACTCTTCAGACCACTGAGCAGGAAAAAAGGAAACGAGGCCAAAAGCAAAAGAATCTTGAGCTTTGCGGTGCTGGAAAGCCAAAAGCAGCACATTTGTTCCTCTTCGAGCTTAAACGTACAAGATAACCGTGATTTGCATAGAAATAAAAACGTTTCAACATAAAACCCCCAAAAGGTGAGGAGATAAGGAACGACTCGGATCACTCCCTTACCTGAGCGCGGTGGGGCTCCTGGGGAGCGCTGTGGGTTTACTGGTGGCTGCCGTGGTGCTGCGGGGGGGTACAAGGGGTCTCCGGGGGGTCGGCTCTCGGGGGGTCACTACAGCATACGACTTTGGAGGAAGACGAGGAACGCCCAGTTCTGCATGACCCGGGGAAGAACACTGCTCATACAGGTGGAAGTGTTCCGATGATGAGGAGGAGGAGGAGGAGGAGGAGGAGGAGGAAGAGGCAGGTGACGGAGAGACGGGTAACGGCGAGACGGGTGAAGGCTTCCGATCTCCAGTTTGCCGCCTCGCAGCGAGAGGCAGGTTCCGTGGCAGGGGCCGCACCGGGGCAGTGGGCGTGGGCCTCGGCTGAGTCGCCTTGATCAAGGATACAGATGCGAGATTGCTAGGAGCCACAGACACATCCCCGGAGGCCATCGCCGCGGTAACGGAAACAGTTGAAAATGGTACCGGGGGACAATTCTGAGTCGCCCGAGGAGGGATCGGGGGCGGACCTTTCTTGTGGGTCACAGAATTATTAATGGGAAGGTTCTGTTTCTGCTCCCGTGGTCGGGCAGCCCGTGAGCAGTTCACCGCCGAGTCGGTCCCCGCAGGAGCGCGGAATTTCGTCCGTTCCCTTGGAACAGGCCTACACCCCTCCTCCTCTTCCTCTCCACTAATCCCTCGTTCTGAAGGGAAGAGTTTCTGCAGGCTGCCCAGGATGCGCTTCCGGTGGCCTGGGAGAGCCACGCCCATGCGCTCCAGCTGACAGGCGCTCAGCTCCTGGCATTCCAGCACGGTTCCCAGACCCAGCTCCCGGAAGGCCGGGCTGTACTGCTCAAGGTGCAGCCCCCCGAGCCACTCGTGGACCGACTGCGAGTCTTCCGCTGTGGGAGACGACATGGCCTCCAAATAATACCGTAAAACACGCAGCGTCTCTGTTCCAGCAAGGACGAGTTCAGGTCATCGTCCGAAGATGATCATCTGTGGGCAAAGCAGAAAATGGGTCTCAGTTATTTAAAAAAGATAGAAACAAATTTACAACCAAACATATACTGTAACAACCTCCGGATACAAAATCTGTGAGAACGGGAAATAATCGGTTTCACAGACATATAAATGTATCTACAGCATGGCCTGGAGTGTGTTATTCGCTACTCTGGCTAAATGGTGCCTTGCTGGAAAAAAAAGTTAAGTTATAACATGAAATTGTGTCTAATAAAAAATTTATCAGTAATAAATAAATAAATAAATAAACAAACAAACAAACATGAGGCAAGTTAAATGTCGTGCTTTCTTAATCAATATTGTTTTCTTATTTTTCGCTTTTATCTTTCCTTCCGTCCTCCCTCCATCTCTTACGCGCACACACACACACACACACACACACACACACACACACACACACAGGAAATGCAGCTTCCATTTCTAACAGTGTCAATGATGAAGGCATCACATGCTACCGTTCAGAGGAAACCACAGACTGAAAAACTCTTCAAATACTAACAGTTAGATTCTGGGTCACGTGACAGGAAGTGATGCGCAACAGGTGCATTATCTTAGTGCGGACTTGTGTTTTCTGTGATCTAGCGCTGGTGGGGAGACGAAATTGATCAGTCTTTTCTCTGTCCGTCGTGTGCGTCCATGATGGAGACGTGCGTTCATACTTCACCTCTTGCTGGTTATTACGCGAGCTTAAACACGTCATGGGCGTTTCTCGTTTCTTAAACCAGACTTCCTCATTTCCTTTCCTTGCTTCCCTTCACAACATCTTTGAGGACATGAGTGATGAGATAAAAAGAGGCGACTCGTAAGTCTGAACCCAGTGGATTGCTTCTGGGACAATCGAGCCTCCTTGCTGATATCTTGAATTTGCTTTGACCGTCGTGATTCGGCGTTTTATATAAAGTTTTAGTACGTATTTAATCTCTAGGTGCGTTAATGAGACGTGCGTACGTTAATTTCCTCTTTCATCAGACAGAATTTTGGGGTGACTTACAGTATGGAAAATTCAGTAAATGTAAGAAAGCCTTTTGTGTAAAACAGTGTAGCCTGCCACAACAGGGAGTACACACACTCACACACACACACTGCTGTCTTGACCACTGAAGTCAGGTTTCCTCCCAAACCACACACACCTCTGTGTCACTAACCACTGTTTAAAACCCTCTGATGTTAAACAGCCGTTACTTCTGTTAACTCTGCAGCAGCCCTCCATGTGGCAGAGGAGAGGAAAGCGGGGCTGTTTTTCCACCTCGGACTGTCCGAAATCACTGACGCACTCGACGTGATTGCATTTCTGCTTTTTCTCCCCAGAATTTTATCTGGATCTCACACCAGCCGAAAGCTCTGCGATTCTATAGCATGCGCGTCAGCCTGTCGTAAAGCCGGGGCGCTTTAAGGAAACTAACAGACTAAAACCCGAGAGCTTCCTGAAGAACAGCGGTCTGACACTCACCACGGCTTCAGACTCAGAAGTGTCACAGTGCAGTGTACGCTTTCAAACACGGACGTCTCCAGGGTTTACTTGATGAGCGACAGATCATTACACACCGGAGTAAACGCGCCATTAATTAGTCAGATATGAACACATTTTGCTCCACAAAATAGGATTATGGTCCAGTATTTTCAGGAGAATAACAGAAAGATCCGACATTCAAACCTCCTGCGTGATCATGAATGAATAAACATGTCAAACAGGATGAGTCAGTGCAAACACACACACACACACCTTACTATCCTCATATACTGACATAATTGCTTCTTTACAGACATTTTACTTTATAAGAAACAGCCATGAGGTCAAAATCAGAGGGTCAGATATTTCCATCCTTTCGGTCCTTACTAAGACACACATGCACATAAACACACACACACACTGCGTCAGCTGCTGAAAACGTGACGGGGTAACAGGAAGTCCCCGCGTAGCAACAGACCTTTGTAAAAGTCATGAATTATTAAAGAGAAGAGTGCTAGCTCAGGAGCAGGGTTAATCAGGGATCGCTGGAGAGCTAGCGCTAGCGTCAGCGTCGTGACGAACATGCAGAACTCTGACCAGGATGTGTGAAAAGGTAGCAGGATGATGTTTACCAAAACACAAAGGTCAGTTCAGAAAGAACAGAGAGCCTGCGGAGGTCCAGGAAAAACCTTTACAGGCAGACGGAAAGAGGAAATAAAGCAGATCACCATTTATGATTTCTATAAAAGAACAAGTTTCTTTGCCAAGAAATGAAAATTCCCTGACTCTGTACAATGATTTAAAATACCAGGAAGTATGAAAATTCAAGACCGTGCAAATTTGTAGCCCACTTGCATCTCAACCTGCTGAATATCAGTACAGCAGAGATCAAAATGAGAGCACTTACATTCCCATGAATTACAAAGTCGCTGCTTGTCCCAATTTAACGCTATTCCGAACATAAACGCAAGGGATGTCGCGGAGGCAAAATTAAAGCACACTTTAGGATACTTCACAGTTATAATTATCTAACAAACCCTGTTCATCTGGCACCACTCGTGACCAAGACATGATCGTTCTCCCAAAGATGCTGGGCGTCCGTGGACAAGGAATGCACGAGAGGACACGATGAGGTGGAGACGGGAAACAGGCGTCAAACTGGGGAAAGACTGAACCCTGAGTGTGTGAAGAAATGGTTTGAGGGAAACAGGGTGAATCACAGGCTCGAGAAGAGTTGTGGCTGAAAAACCCGCTACTGTCACCGAACTCTGGAAGAAGAACGGGACGAGTTCAAACCAGGGCGGTGTGAGAAACTGCTGCTGTCCTGCGGGCGCCGATGTGCTGAAGTCATTCGAAGCAAGTAGACCTCCTACTTCCTATTAACTTTTGAAAGTGGTAACCATCTAAAACTTCATTTGTAAGCTTCTTTTCTGCTACCGCAGTTACTGTTCTCTAATTTCGATAACCATATTTTGCACAGTTTAGAGGTTTTTGCAGAACTGCCTTGCTTATTCAAACAGGCTCGTGGAGCAGTGGTATAAGATAAGCCACAGCTGAGATGCTGAGTGATGAAGGGTGCCAAAACTTGAGAAGTATTCATGAATCGTTCTAAAATTTGTATCTCTCCTGTAAGACGGGCTAGATTAGCTAGCAAACATCTCTCAGTCGCCGCGTTAATTTACATCCTCATTTATTTAACAGCAGAAAAAGAAAAAAAACGTTTCGGAACATAAGGTTACCACGACGATTATCCGTCCAGCGCTAACGTTGGCGCGACTAATCTTCCGGGTACCTCGCGGTCATCCTCTGAATAAAAATAACCCCAAAAGTAACGGCGTCGATAACGTGTCCTTATTCTGACATCACAAACTGAGCTCTTGTGTAGCCCCGCCCACAATCTGTTTTATCCGGACATCTCTATCTGAAAAGGACGACGGAAAGTTTATTTATTTATTTATTTATTTTTTCCGTGTATGTTTCAGCAGGACGACATAAAACACTGCTGCGTCATCTCCGACATGCTCTAGGAGTAAATAAACCAACAACAAATCTGCACCTGATATGGCTTTCTAAACCTCATATGGTATCAGGTGGATTTTTCAGTTCAGGGTTCTTCCCCTTCTCAGAGGAAGCAAGGTTGTTTGGCATGCAGTGTATGGGAAGTAAAACAGATTTCACTCACAAAAATACAAATCCGCACATTCCTGTATGGGAGCGCACAAGGGCGGTTAGTGGCCTGTGAGCGGCGAGTGCATCACACCTGCCAAAACTTACACCATGGTCCTCTTTCCAAATATTGCTCAACAAAGTGTTAGACTAGACAGTAGACAACTATAATAACAAAAACCGTCCCAAATATCCACCATGTAAACAATAAAATGTCCGAAACATCACCTCAAACCCCTGCATCAGCAAGCGTAGGTTAATTTTAGAAAGTTCTTCTCACTGAATAAGCCATATCGGAGCATCCTAGCTTCCCCTGCGTGTATGGAGACATACACACACATGACTAAATGACGTGGCGTAGTGCAGAGCAACACGAACGACTCCCATTCTGCTGATCACCACTTGTAATGATCTGAGAAACAGGACAGCTCATTTATCTCCCTCTCGACCTCTCACTGGTTTATGAAAAAGTTCCTCATTCTGCAAATTAAGGAACTGTACCTGTAAGAAGTGCATGTGAGAGAGAGAGTAGTACTTCAACTCGGTAATACATGATGTACAGGATATTGTTAGTAATTTATTCCTGAAAATTACAACTTTCTACTCGGTTCATTTCTGACCAAGGAACGAACTAGAACCGAGCGAAATGACGGTTCGATCGAGATAGAACAACATCACGATCCGCTTTTCATGGTAAATGTCGTCGTAGTTACAGGTGGCAGCGCTTTTAATACGGGACATTAAAAACTACTTTTGTTCCAGTTTCATTCTTATATCTATTGTGTACACGCTGTGCGTCATGAAGATGCCTTTAAGTCTTTAAGCACTCATGAGTCACTGAGACACAGCCAAGCCTAACCAGTAAAACCCGGAAACCTGGGAAGCAAAGCCGTGGGCTCAAAAGCAAAAACCAGCACCAGGAAGCATGCAAAGCGACATCCCTTAGCTCACAGCAGTGCCGAACAGGCCGGTAAGTCATGGAAATGTAAGTTCAAGCAAACAAACAGAAGCGGCTGCACATCCTGAAACCCTAGGGGAAGTTATGCAAAGCCACAGTAGTTAGATAACGTCAAAAGAACCTCGAGTTAAGAACCCTGAACAGCATTCACTAAAAACCCAAATGTGAAAAAATACGACCTACGCACTCACCCGAACAAGAACCGGTCGACCTGATTGCGAAAAAAAAAGTGTTCTGTTTGTGAGAAGTGTGAAAAGCTTGTTCTGTGCTTTTTTCTTTTTTGTTGTTAACCATGAAACCTGCTGATGTAAGCGTGCATTTACATCTTCGACGACATCCCCTGTGCATTGCATCTGCTAATCATGTACATTCATATTCAGTCATAAGCAGAACCTTACTCGGAGCTGCTCCGTGGTGGGGTTTTAAGCAAAACACTGGAGGCGCAAGACGGCTGCTCGTTGTTTAGACTGAGGAATACTCAAAGCCGTCGTAGAAGACAACATTCAGACTTGGCAAAATTAGAAGTTGCTGCATCACAAATATATAAAAAGTAGTTCCTACAGCCAGGTACGACAGAATTACTTTTAATGGAGAGGTGCTTAGCACTCTCACCCCACAGGAAGGTTCTGGGTTTGAACGGCTTTGGTTTGGATGTTCTCCCTGCACCTGCATTGGTTTCCTCCATGTGCTCTAGTTTCCTCCTACAGTACAAAGAATGCAGATTTGGTTAACTGGCTACTCTAATTTGCCCAAAGGTGTGAATGGTTGTTCATCTCCGTGTCAGCCCTGTGATGGATTGGCGACCTGTCCAAGGTCCGCCTCAAGCCCAACGTCAGCTGGGATTGGCTCCAGCTTGGCCCTGATGGTACAGATAATGGATGGATGGATGGATGGATGGATGGATGCCTAAATCAATTTGTGTATGCATCTTCGAGTACCTCCATTAACCAAGGTGATTCCCACAAAGCACACAAAAGCACTTCTTCAGAAGACCTTCAGCACAAACTCTAGAACTTTTCACACTGCCACTAGTCTAAACACCAACCCTCATGTGTGTGTTGCACTTGCATCAGGAGTCAGAAAAATGTCCTGATAGGAAGCCATTTTCACATCATCGAGGGGGTTCGGCTAGTGAGTACGGAGGGTTTCTGAGGGACCTGAAGTCTTCGGGAAGAGAAAAGTTCGGACCAAACAACTCCAAGAGGTGCAGAGATACTCTTATAGATTAGCAAAACTTTTTGCTGACAGATAAAGGATGCAAGTCCTATCCATTGAGGAAACAATGCTCACTCATTTGTGCATGAACAGGGCAAGTGGTGCCAACTGGGTCTGGACGACCCGAGCCTGGATCATAAGGCCCAGAGATCTATTGCACTTTGCTGCCAATGCTCTGACCGTTCGGAGTGTGGTCTGTCTGCACACATCCACTCCCCTACTGCGGGTGGAGGCACAACTACACTAGAGTGTTAAGAGATGTACAAGTCAAGACCGACAGCGCAGACATTAATACTTCACACTTCACACTGATGTGAACTGAAAGTGTTGCAGAGCAGTTGTGGTGCCATTTCTGGTGTTAAATGAGCTCAAGCATGCAGAGATACTGGAGCACGGTTCTCTAACAATAACAGTCAACAATAACCGTCGTCTACGACGTGCCAAAGACTGCGAAATGAATTCCAAAAACCTTCTCAGTACACATTTATGTCATGAGCGCTACTTGAAAGGACACAATAAATAATGTACAGTAAATGCTGAAATATTACAGCCACAGAGCTTTCTTTTTTATCTGAACTTTCCTCGAACAGAAAACGCTTGGTCCAAACTACAGTGATTTATAAAGGACATTTTGAGGGTCCAGTTCAAGCTGACCACTGAATAACTATGAGAACTGAATAAGACATATATTAGCTTTGACATTCCTGGGTTGCAATTTTTTGTTTTCAAAATTGCACAATTTACAACCGTAGGATCATGTGTGTGCCATGTGCCCTTGTGGCTCCAAATGATACAATCAGAAAGGAAAAAAAATCTAACCGGTAAGACTAACCAGCAGCTCAGAGGGAGGAAAATTCATCGCACAATTAAACCACACTCAGGACGAAGCCCGTAACTGCAGTGTATTCCACTAATAAATGAACAGCACATAAGGTGAAGGTTTCCAGAGAAACACGGTGTTTCAGACAAAAGTCACGCAAACACTGGGTTTTATTTTACTTACATGGCTACTGAAGGTCCAAAATGGCACGTTTGTCCGAAAGCCTTGCGCTACACTGCAATTCTGACTAATACATAATGCAGCTGTTGTAACGACGGCAGATCAGGGGATCAGTGGGGAAAGTCCTGAGTTAATGATAGGACACGCGCTGTACAAGCTTAAATGTCAGGAGTATCAGAGAACCGTGCTGGTCTCTGGAACAAGACCTTTAACCCTGATGATTAATTTACTGAATCATCCTCAGTAAGCTCAGGGTGGCGATGGATCCAGAAGGCAGGAAGAAAGAAGAACACAGCAGATCGAGGAGACACAAAAACCTGATGGACCTGATGAAGTCTGCTAGTTTACAGTAATTCAGTAATTACTGGTAATTAATTACAAATGATATTACGTTAGGTGTGGTCGCGAGCTACAAGGCGTCACACAAACACTTCCAAAACTACAGTTCCAGACTTGAGAAGTTCACTGCAGTGATAGAATAAACATTAAACCCTGAGATACTACATAGTGCCAAAAATTAGTCACCGGTTTGAGGTATATTGGGGCAAAGTACAAGATTTGCCATTCCTTCCATCTCTTACACCTTTCCTCAGGACATCTAGCCAGCTCGGAATGCGTGGTGAGAACTTATTAACTTCTGAGAACTGTTCCCTGCAGTGATGCATTTGTATTTCAGTAGAACAGGAACCATAAAACTACTCCAAACCCTAGAGTGTGCAGATACTATCCAAATCTCTCACACACACACGCACACAAACAGAAACACACACACACACACACACACACACAGGGAAATTCCCGAAATCCAGATGACCATACACAACTTCAGCTATTTGTTTAGTGCTGAGACAGGAAACTTTTTCTTCATTTCCTCTCACAGGACACAACTGTAGGACAATTTATTTGAAGTGGCCCTCCCGTACACTTTTTATCTTATTCCCTGAGAAGCTTTTGTAAGGCTTGCGAGTTTTGTTTTGTTTTTTTATTGAAAATGAAAAAAAACCCCACCTTGGTTCTTTTTCTCTCATGCCGTTTTAGCATGGTATAAAAATCCCTTTGGATAAAACAGGCGGATTTTCTACTAAAGGCTAAAGCTAAAAGGCTAAAGGGGCTGGAAAAAGCTGCGAAATAACTCAAATAAGGTTCAGCTTTGTAAATATAAGCTTTGTAAACAGCTACTCCAGATTCAGATGCGTATGGAATGGGTTTGTAGATGAGTCACTGGGATATCCTCGGGTAGCTATTCTTCTGAAAAAATGAAGGTCGAGCTTTTAGCTTAGCATCCAGGGTCCCCTCTAGCCTCGTCTCCGTCTGGGCCTCTCTCCGCTCAGCACGAGTCGTTATGGCTGATATGGCTCCAGGTGTGGCCGGGTCCGTGATGCAATCCCAATCTGGCTAAAAGTCAGATCCATGGTGTTTATTCATAAGATCTTAGCATGCACATGCATGTGTCTTGCAACAGGAGTACAAACATCAATAAACTTTGTAGCAACGCCCATCTGATTTAGCACCAAGCTGCTAAAACTGTCGCCAAGCATGGGGGTGAAATCCTCAGGGATTTACCCAAAACCAAAACTCAACCACTCTTTTTCATACATTATCTTCCTTTGGAAGCCTATGTATTTATTAAAAAACTTCACTAGGTTCTTAAAAGGCAACAATAATAATAATAAAAAAAATCTATGGAAAAACTGACAATGTTACAGGAAGCAGACCTGTAGACCTGCAGAATAAATCATTAAACAAGCCCATGCGTAATCAGTCAAATTGGAGTTTCCTGGTCTGCGAGTCGTTACCAAATGAACAGGACCCGAGCTGTAGTTTCACACAACTGTTGTGTAAATGTTACACAACATTCCTGCTGAGCGTGAGGACTAAAAGAGAGCGCTGTTAAACCACACGGCGTAGTCCGATTCACTCTTAATAAACCCGAGTGTCCATGAGCTCTCTTGCTGCTAAAATACACGTAGACACCTTCTTACACACACACGCACGTGCAGACACGCACAATCTTTCACACACACACGCTTACAGAGGCGTGCGTACATATACTCGCAGACACGCTCGCACAGACCCTCAGAGAAACACACAATCAATGGAAAATCGAATAACGCAGTTACAGAAACATCATCATCTCCACCCATTCATCTGGAATTGTGAGTCAGAAACACTTGGAAGCTCCCGAACGCTGGACTCCGGGCAACAAACGAAGAACAGCCTCCGTCTCCATCCCGTTTTACAAATGCTCTGCTGAATACCGTCTCGAAACTATTCTATAAAATCAAGAAAGGCTCGATTCAAAAAAGGAAAAGCAGCAGCAGAACAGAAATCGCCATGGAAACCTCACTCCGTTTAAGTCACGTATAATAAACTTTATTAAATTGTTTTAAGTGAATTTTGCATGTGTCCTTCACGCGTTCACAAAACCAAAACGCCAGCATGAAAGTTAAAAAGACACCAAGGTTCCAAACCGTTACAAGTCAGATTCTCGTCTCAGCATGTTAAAGGTCTGAGACTTGATGAGAAAGAGTGTAGTTCAGCGCAGGTTCCTGTACGCGGGCAGAAAAGCCAATTCAAGCACGTCGTCGAAAGCATGAATTTATCAGGTGGAATTTGAATTTGTATTGTGCTGTCAGTAAACACTGAAATAAACAACAGAACTGCTAAAAATGCACGTTCAAGGTTGCAAAGTATCACAATGTCTTCTAAACCTGCTACAGTCACACGAGTCAGCTGTCCTACAGTAAAAAAAACAACTCTTGAGCTACAAATCCTGTACAAAATACTGACATTAAAGCTTTAAAAAACAACATTAAATGGTAAAATTTCACAAACCGGTGAAGTGTGGGAAGTAGTTTGTTTCCTGTCACTTTAAGCAAACCCTGAAAGCTGCATCTTACACCATGCAAACCATCAGTGTGATAACTGTCATTTTAGGAACAAACACCAGTTGGGGCCAGAAGTGTACAAACACCAGCTTGTGCAAGACACGCTTTAGTAACTCATTAAAAAAAATCCCATAAACAGAACTAAACTCTCACCAATTACAGCTCTGGTTCAAGGATTCCACTGTTTGAACCCTGACTTATGAAGTTCAAGCACGGGCTTGTGAAAGAGGAAGAGTTTGCAGATAATAAATGAACAAATCAGCATTGGTTTTTTTTATTAGACCAAACGCTGTACAGTCACGTAAACAAAAACCTACAATATTAAACTGCCAAGTAGTCTTCGTATTTTCACTGAAGTACCTCACCACCAGAAACTAAAATTATAAATCTATCAGCAGGGACGGCTCGTATCAATAGGCTAGCAGGGGCTGAGTGGGAGGATTAGGGTTAGGATTAGGGTTAGGATTGAGTTTAGGGAGTTAGGGTTAAGGAAACATAGCTTGAACTCAGTCAAGCATTACAGGCTTCAAACACTTAAAAATAACAAGTGTGTGTGTGTGTGTGTGTGTGTGTGTGTGTGTGTGTGAGGTTATCCCCCCCTTTATATCATTTACATTTATGGTATTAAATAAACAACTTAACCAGAGCAACTTCCAGATGATGATGATGGTCATTAGTAATAGTATTATTATTATTGGTAGTCATTAATAGTAACATTTATTTACTTGTTTGTTCACTTCAGGATTTTTTTGTATCGGTCAGTTTACTGCCTATCAGCAAGCATTTAATTTCTGTTTTGTTAAATTCTTCAATAAATAATATCACATTAAAAATCCTGAATAAAACAACGTACTATCGCAGGAGAGTGGAGTTCTTCACGAGACAGTGGAACTGCTACACAACGTGTGAAAGGAACGTGTACTGTACTTCCTCCACACAGATCAAAAAAAAAAACCACAAAAGGATAAACTCACCGGACAGACAGGAAGAAACAAAGGATAAAAACCCTGTGTATGTGTGTGTGTGTGTGTGTGTGTGTGTGTCTGTATAACCTACTCAAACTTTTTGTGGCTCACAATTTTATTTAATTTACTTACTTCATCATCAACTTTCAGTAAAAAGGAAAAGACACACACACACACACACACACACACACACACACACACATCTATTAATGCAGAAGAACAAAACGCTGACATGTACATCATGTATTTGAAACACACGTTATGATTCTGGATACAAATTTAATCTTTCTCAGAAGCTTAAAGGTGAAATGTGGCGTTCAGGAAAATACAGTTTGGGGGAAAATCCTTCGTATCCTACACTTCACTCCCGAGTTTGTGTACATTTGTGCTTATAATGCCATCGAATCATATAACTGTTGATGATTTATGCCACTTATTTATTTCATAAAAGAGGTACATTAAGCCTCATTAAGTCAGGAGACAGATTCTTGGTGCATGCTTCGGCACAGAAGCTGACACCAAATCTACAGATCTAAAGCCACAAACCTGTGGTCTGTCTGTCTTACACACACACATCTTTCTGAACACACTCACATCTTCTTTCAGAACACAAATGCGTGCACACACACACACACCCCTTTTCCAATGCACAAACTGTTACTGTTAATGTGAGGGATAGAAATCGTTCATTCTAGATCTGGATTGAAGCAATGAAAAGTAATTGTACACAAATTACACACACACACACACACACACACACACACACACACATCATATCACAGCTGCAATTACTAATTTACATTTTAGTGTTACCAGTTATACTTTCAAAAGAGACAGCCACAATAGCATTACAGCCAACATCTCACTCCTTTAAAGGTGCTATATGTAAGAATTCATATGAATTTTAGTTTAAAATATTCCAAATTGACTGACTCAAGATATGAACAGAAGGTGAAGAAATAACAGTTTTGACTTTACGTCAAAGACATCGATGCGTCTACATTGTGATGCAGACATATCTACTGAAGTTAGAATGCTAACCAGTTAGGCCCAATTGTCATGTAATACCACTTCATACCTCAAGAGGCCATAGTGAGTCACTGTAGCGTTCACTCTGACACGACAATAGAAGTCGTCATACTGCCCCCAGGCTATGCACATGAATATCACCGTAGATGGACATCACTGCGGTTACACCCTCTGAGTGGCCGAAAGACTAACCTACTGAGTGGCAGCACTAGCGTTAGCGCTCGCCTCAAACACCACAAAAACACTCAAATCTAACAAAAATCTCACAAAAAACTCATCTAAAATAGGAAAGAACTGTTGTGCGACTGACTATAAAAATACATTCAACAAGAAAGCTCAGCTATATTTTACAAAATGCTGCAAAAGAATAGCTGCAATTCGCAGAAACAACTAGAATCCAGGCACCAAAACGTAAATTTGCGATTACCATTTTGTGTGTCGGGTATGTTCAGAAACTGAACGCAATTCAAAGCAACTGTATTTGGACAAACAAAAGGATGATAAACAATAGCCAAAGACTGGACCCCAATGCACTGCCTCCACTAAAACTGGACACCGTATCTTGGAGTCTGGAGTATGAATTCGACAAGTGGCTAATTCTTACATATATAACCTTTAAGCATGTTTGGGGGCGGGGCAAAGTGAACAGGTGCAGAGAGTCGAGTGGGAGGAGCTTAAACAAAATATTTTATAAGATTCAGCAGCAACTTCTGCACATAAAATGGTAAAGTGTAAATTCCTAAAAATATAAGAAGTGCGAGCTGAATTTGTGAATAACAGTAACAAGAATCCGCAAATGTCACATGAACAATTTACACATATTGTATTCACACAAAAATTGGAGTTGTGATTCATAACAGGATGATTTCCACGTTATATTCACATGCGCCGTCTGACGGGGGATTTACTTCATCGCTGCGAAAGGTCAGAACTACAAATAGCATGAAAGGTACATTACCAAAACTTTTATTTCGTAACGTAACATGACGTCAGCGTTTACTCAGTAAAAGCCGGAGTCTGGGTGAAATGTGACGATGCTATTGGTTGGTTTAAAAAATAAAAAATAAATCACATTATGAACGTTGACAAACCCAGAAAGCACATGAGTACAAATGTGTTCACAATCGCATCAGTTCCCCAACTGTTACACAATTTCTCTTTTCTCCAGACCTGAGTGTGTGTGTGTGTGTGTGTGTGTGTACAGTTTCCTCTGAAAGTATTGGAACAGCAAGGCTAACTCTTCTATATTTGCTATAACATTTGAGTTTGAGATCAAAAGATGAACATGAGACTTTCATTTCCTGATGTTTACATCTAGAGGTTTTAAACCTGAAGTCCCCAACTGTGTTTTTTTTGCACCATGGACTGGTTTCATGTAGACAATATGTCCCCAGATGGGTGGGAGGGAGGGGTGGGGATATCAATGAGATATCGGTTATCAATTAGGCCTTGACTTTTAGTATAACCGTTTTTGCATAACATTTCAGCTTTAAGTAGGTCTGAAAAAGCTCTCCAGCAATGTTTGTTTGTTATTCATGTCAGTTAACTTGTACAACGTTAGCGGGTAACACAGCTCACGCAGTAAGTGTTGAAACCGCGCTCCCGTTACTCAAGTTCAAAATCTGTAAGCTATACATTAAAGATTAATTAAAGATCATAGTAGTGAGAAAAATATCAAAAGACAGCCAAGTTCAATATATTACAGCATGAGTAGCCTATAATATTATTAGGTTAATATTTTATCGTACCAATTTAAAATCAATTATTTATCCCTTCCGTGAGCCCAGTGGTGAACGTTTCGTGGGTCGGTCCCGGTGCTTGGAGACCACTATTTTAATCAACTTAGCACATGGCACTGTTTTTTTTTTTAACTCACCCACTTTATTAGGTGATCAAAAATAATGGAACAGAGTTCGTGACTGACAGGTGTATAATGGAACAGAGTACGTGACTGACAGGTGTTTCTTGTTGCATTAGACTAACTGCTCTGAACGTCTATACTTGGTTCGAGCCCTGGGTTTCACCTGCGAAGACTGTTTTTGCTGTTAAAAAAGGATAAACCCACATGAGGACCAGAGAGAAGCGAGAGGGCTGGTCTCAAGCCCAAAAGTCTTCACTGTAGAGCAACAACAAAATAACAAGCCTTGCTGTTCTGATACTTTCAAAGAGGACTGTGTGTGTGTGTGTGTGTGTGTGTGAGAGAGAGAGAGAGAGAGAGAATGATCAGATACATTACACTATTCCGGAGAAACTGGATTTACAGCTCAAAGATTAAC
>JAQMYM010000003.1:22598926-22612111 GCA_030014255.1 Parauchenoglanis ngamensis
CTCTCTCTCTCTCTCTCTCTCTCTCTCTCTCTCTCTCTCTCTCTCTCTCTCTCTCTCTGTCTCTGTCTCTGTCTCTCCACACGGTTCGGTTCGTAAGGTTCAGGAATGTCGCAATCCAGGTTCTGCGGAAACTGAAATCACATTTATATTTTTATTCAGTAATAATGCACGAGCTCTAAATGATTTCCTGAAATTACATATTCAGTAATAATAATAATAATAATAATAACAATAATAATAATAATAATAATAATAATAACGAATTATGTAAAAAATATGTAAATAATGCGTTTTGACATGACTTCATTATATTCGTGATCAGTTTATTTAAAAAAAAATTAAAGTGATAAAACAAAAAGTTAACGAACTGCATCCACACACTCCTTTAATTTAATTATTTTATAAACTAAATTAATATTAGTGGAAATGTGTTGTTCCATGTATTAGAGGAAGTCTGTAAGCAGCTGAATTCCAGAAAAGAAACTAAAAATAATAGATAATTAAAAAAACAGGTGGAAAAGGAAAAGATACACAAAATATTATTATTATTATTATTATTATTATTATTATTATTATTATTATTATTATTATTATTACTATCATTATTATTATTATTATTATTGTGTATGATGTAGTTATAACCCCAGTGTCGGATCGCGCTTTCTGTCTTCTCACAGTTCCATATAAATTCTTCTCGGACCCTTCCGGTCTGAATGAGAAGCGAAAGCAACGGCGGATCCGCACCACCTTCACGAGCTCTCAACTGAAGGAGCTCGAGCGCGTGTTCGCTGAAACGCATTACCCCGACATCTACACCCGCGAGGAGCTCGCGCTCAAGATCGATCTTACCGAGGCCAGAGTTCAGGTAATTATTATTATTATTATTATTATTATTATTATTATTATTATTATTGTTGTTGTTGTTGTTGTTGTTGTTGTTGTTGTTGACCGAGTGTATAAACTTCATCTGCATATAGCCTATATACTAACAAAAGAAAAATAAACCTGATTAACACTGAATAATGCTTCAGGATGTTTAGGGGATGGAGCTAAATTAATGTTCTTTAGTTCATGTTTTTAAAATCTTCCTGAAGGGACTTAAAATGTTCCGTTGATTAGGCAAAATAATAAATAAACCAATTTATAATTAAATAAATTAGTAAACACATGAAACATTCTCCAGAAAGCTTTCTTGTTGTTGTTGTTGTTGATGTTGTAGTTTGAAGAGTGAAACTTGAGAATTAAATTGATCGTATTAACGGTTTAGATCAATAACGACGTGTTTTGTTTTGTTTCGTTTTAATGCGTATTTGGGCAGGTTTGGTTCCAGAACCGACGCGCAAAATTCCGCAAACAGGAGCGCGCGGCCAACGCAAAGGGCGCCGGAAACGCCAGTGTTACATCCAAGAAACCGGGCGAGGCGCGCGCATCCTCCGAGGACGACGAGTCTAAAGAGTCCACGTGCAGCCCGACACCGGACAGCACAGCGTCTTTACCGAGCTCGGCCAACACCACGGGCAGTCCGGGCGCGAGCAGCCTTAGCCCCAGTCCGTCTTCCGGCGGCTTTGGCAACGCCTCGAGCTCGCCGTCCGTGCACCACGCGCTCAAATCTCCCGCGTGGCCCGGTATCGGTTCTGCTGCTCCCGCTCCCGCTCCGGACCTGCTGAAGAGCTGGCAGCCCGGAGACAGCGCGAGCGCCGGACCGTTTGCCGGTGTGCTCTCATCCTTCCACAGAAAACCGGGCGCGCTCAAGACCAACCTGTTTTAAACACACACACACACACACACACACACACACACACACACACACACGCTTAGCGCGTAGTTTACTCTCCCCTCTATACCACTTCCGGCTGAACTTTCTTTGATTTTTGATTTTATTTCCGTTAGAGCTGGACTCCCGGTTATTGTTTATTTCATCATGCTGCACTCCGCGGCCCTGAGCAGGGCGCGTCACAAATCAAACATCATTCACACTTTAGTAAGTGCAGTTTGGGAGAGAGCAAGCTGTGTGTGAAAATGCGACATGTTCAATAAATAGTGCACTAAACTGAGAGATTTAAAAATCTTTAAAAAAAAAAAAGAAGAAGAAAAAAAAAAGCCTACAGCTGTTACAGAATTCGCTTTAGGGATTCGGGATTAGGGAACAGGGCTATCACATAAACAGGGCAGGCGTCGCCTTCTGCTGCGCCTTAACATGGTCCCTAAAAAGTTATTTTCATGTCCACTTACTGAAAGAACCCGTCTCACAACCCGTCTCACACACACAATTCACTCCAATAAATCTGTAAAGCTAAACTTTCTAAAGAATAAAGTTAAGGTTAGGGCTGGACCTGGGCGTGGTCAGGGTGGCGCAGGGCGGGGCTATGGGCGTGGTTAGCGTTCTTAAATTTTCTTCTGAAACGAACAACACTTTCGCTGGTTCAAATCTGAATGGATTTGTGATGAGATCTGAAACGGAACAACTTCACAGACTCACTTTATTCACACTGACGGCTCACTTCTGGAAATAAAGTGCACTACCCAGCATTATTCTGTAACGAATATAACAGAACTTTGTAAAATGCTGCTGGTTGTCCGTTTGAAGTGCTGTAGTAAATTTCCGATTTCTAAATGCTCCCTACATAATTGCACTAAATAGCGAGCAGAAGTCTTTATTCATGTAGTGTGTTTAATATGGAGCCATTTGGGATGAGGCATTTAGTCTCAGAGAACAGTTTACGGAGCACATTCAAGAAAGGGTACTTGTGTAAAAGAGCAACTTCTTTTCACATAATAATAATAATAATAATAATAATAATAATAATAATAATAATAATAAAGAAATTGAGGTTATAAAGAAGGGTCGAACCAATTAGGAGCACGGTGCTCCTCACTGGGGCGTGTCCTAAACCGCTCTCTACTCCCTCACTACACTTCAGAAAAGGTTCTTTAGAGTCATGCTATAAAGAGCTATAAAAAACATTTTTTAATTACATTTTTTATTGTTCACAAACAGATTCACAATTCTCTTCTTCAATTCTTCAAAAGGTTCTTTATGGAACCAAAATCGGCTCTGTAGGTTTTTGTTCTAAGGTGTTGTACAGTTCCAATAAGACTGCAGCTGGTGTAGTGCACTGTGTGTCTAACACAGAACATTTCTTCTGTTTTAGTGCGCGTGAGTCCAACCTGAGATGCAGCCATTAATTCAGGAAAATCTCAAGCTGCATCAAATGAGCCGTTTATACTGGAACAAAGCGCACAACGCATCATGTTTGCGACGTCACTGAAACAGTAACATGGGCTTTTTCACATTAGCACACGAAGCCAAGCTGCGTCCCAGTCTGCAGTGATTCATTCTGCTTTTCCACAGAAGTGTGATGTGAGCAAATTAACATTAATTTATTGAAATTAAGGGAGAAACTGGGAGTTATTTTTCATTTTCTTTTTTTTTTCTTTAGCAAATGTTATTACTTCTTTTTTAGTAGGCCTCCTAAAGTACTAGAACACGGAAATATTTTGTAAATAGTAATATAAATATTGGGTAGTTTCTGGTTTTTATTCTGGTGCTGCTTCATTCACGCCGCAGCTCAGAGGGGCCGCGTCCCAAACCGCACACTTCCTCCCTAACCGGTGTGTTTAAATAACCCTCCGAGGTAGAACTAATAACCACACTGTTTAGTGCAGAAGTGTGAATTGGGACACAGCCTGTTTAATCTGTTCATTAAAGGCACTGTATAAAAGTGGACAAAAATAAACTCCATTTAAAGCACTGTCTCTGTGTGAGATTTAAACACAGCACACTTTATCTCTCTTTATTTCTTCTTTATAAACTCGTACATTAAACCCACATTTTGGTGACTGTTTAACGAAAACGCGTTTTTATTTTAAGAACATTTAAAGAATTTTGCGTCTGTAAAGGTGAAAATCTGTTTTTCACTCAGTTTTAAAACAAATTCACGGAAACATAAAGAGCGATCTGCAGTGATCGCAAACCAAACGAAATGTTTTTTTAAAGTTTATACAACAATTTCATTATTTTACCTTGTGCATTTCTGTAAAATCTTCAAAATGGAGTCATTCAGTACTGAGTACAAATCTCCACAAACTATTTATTTATATAGTCCACATCCGGATGTCGTCATCATCATCAACAACAACAACAACAACAGCAATAATAATACTACTACTACTACTACTAATAATAATAAGAAGAAGAAGAAGAATCTGAAAAAACTGAATTTGCTTATATCAGACTGTCCTTCTGCATCTTCATGAACACCGCAAATACTTCATCTACTTTATTTCTGTAATATTTAGAAAGCAAAACAAAAACGCCTCTAGCATGAAACTCCAGGAAGTGGATTTTGATCATTTATAGAATTTGATAATTTGCTCGTTGACAAACGAAGCATGCTTTTACAAGGATGTAAAAATGAAATGCGCAGAAACACAATGTTACACCGACTCGACAGGTAGAACACAATCAGAATACCTCTTTACTTATGACGTCACGTGTTAAGGATGATCTCGGTACTGTGGAGGACCGTGTTCCATCAGCACATCACATCAGGGCTCTACTCACACCGCGTCTCTCTCTCTCTCTCTCACACACACACACACCCACACACACACATTTCTATTAAACTGTGGTGCGACTGGCCCGCCAATAAGCGAGTCACATGATCGAATTTGACGCGCATTAATAAGTTTCCCAGAACTCCCAGATGTCTCCAAAATCAGGAAAATAATGCATTATTATTATTATTATTATTATTATTATTATTATTATTGTTGTTGTTATTATTAAATTAATTCGTTTGTCTAAAAGGACAAGTTTACAAACACCTGCTGAAGACAAAACAATCAGCACCCAGTGTGTGTTTATCATTTCTAAATCCATAAACCATCCAGCTGGTCGGTGATGCATCATCACTATATCAGTATTCTACAGCTCATTTTAATGCTAATTCATATTGGATTAATTTACTGACACGAACATAAATACTAAATATCACCATTAACTTGATGTAATTTACTAGATGCTACTTGTAGCTTTTGTTGCTCAGAGGTTTAAAAACACAAAGCATGAGATTATTATAGAATAAATGAAAGCTATATTACAGTAATTAAAACTACAACACGACTCGGGGTTACTCAGTGAGGACATTACACTCCTTTATAACCTATTCACTCTTATAAACAAGTTTTAAGGTTAGATCAGAGGACTCAAACCACCACCAACAGTCTTGCACTCAGAACCTGACCTTATTATTAAAGTGTGTTAGTTGTAATCGCACTGTACAGAGCGACCCAGATGAATATGGGGTCCCTTTTGAGTCTGGTTCCTCTCAAGGCTTCTTCCTCTTGTCGTCTCAGGGAGTTTTTCCTCGCCACAGGCTGCTCATTAGGGAGATATATATAGATAAATGTATAGATCATAAGTTTATATTCAGAATTGATATGCTTTGTGACAATGTCTGTTGTTAAAAGCGCTATACAGAGAAAATAGAATGAATGAGTGTTTAATGTAGAACACGTCTCAGGAGAACTGTGTAGAACTCTGTAACAGGCAGGTTCCCATTCAGAGAGGGTCCTATGGACCTTTAGCTGTCCAAGTTCCTCTTCACAAATCCCTTTTTTCCCCTTCTACTGTGAATAACACAAGGTCTCGGTCAGAAGTGGGGAAATAAAATTCCCACTAAACATTTCCCCCATACTTTCATGCTCAGAACTAGAATTAAAATTAATCTCTTAAAATCAACCTAATCTAAATTAAATAAAAATTCATCAATTGACCATATAAATTATAATGACAGCCGTATGAAAACCCTTCGACCAATCACAGGACGCGGTGACGTCTAGTCGTTAGTTTTTATTCACATGACGTCATTTAGCGCCAATTCACAAATATTAACTTAAAGTCATTAATAAAAACCGAGTTACAAACAGCGCCATAAACAGAAAGTGTTTAAAAGTGAGACCATGGCACAATTCTTACACTTACACACTCACAGTAAAGCACGTTAGACAATCAGCGGAGTGTGTGTTTGTGTGCGTGTTAATTTCATGATAAACTGATTAATTCTAAATTTAATCCTGAACTCACTCACTCACTGCTTTTCCCCAATCACATTACAGATCCAGTGACTGATCCAGGGACAGCTTTTACCTCCACAGCACTGACTGAATTATTACACAAGCATATGAATCCCTTAAAAAAACCCGCAGCGCCGCCTGGTGGCTACTTCCGGTAACTCCTGTTCACATGGAGTTTATAAGCAAACACAAACAAACAAACAAACAAAAAAAAGGAGACATTTTCCCATCCAATGTGGTGCTCCCAAACATTTAAACCGTGTTGGTCTTTTATAAAGCACAAATCTCCCACAAACACATTAACACTAGTGTTCAGCGTTTAGAAAGTTCCAGAAAACAGTCAGACAAGCTACGAAAAAGCAGAGTGTACTCACTCTAGAACGGTCTAGAAATACCACAGAAGGACACACACACACTACAAAATAAAACATACAAGTGTCTTTTCTCCCACACATGGAATAAAGTTCCTAAACTAATCATCAGTCACTGAATTTGGCTTCTTTCTCTCCCTTTTCTTTATTAAAGTCATTAACACTAAATGAAAACTAAATAAGCTGATCACACGACAGAGAAAACGTAAGGAATGTGGACGGAGCTCTCAGGTGCACTCGGATGATGTCACTTCCTCCCCCATCAGGATGCAGGAAGGTGATCCTCAGCCGCAGGTTCGGAGCCTGTAGTGAAACTGCGAGTGTCTGAAATCGCGACATTTCTTTAAACACTGTCGAGTGGAGGATGAAGACGTTAGTGATGCTGCGGTTTCTCTGCTCACTTCTGCTGCTGCTGCTGCTGCCTCAAACTGGCCAATAGAATCTTTTTGTGGGCGGGGTCTAGAACGCCTGCCTCCTCCAGATCCTCCTCAGTGATGTCACTGAAAACAGTCGGTTAAGTCATCAGTGAAACAAGCGAGTCCTCAGTGAGGAAAACGTTGACTAAGCGTTAACTGCATTATGGGTTCTGGCATTATGACACAGCTGCGTCTACACCATAACTACAAAAATAAAACAAATACACACAAATACAAAACAAATCGATTCAACTAAAATAAACACTTATTTGGCAATCCTTACCTCTATTTATTTCTAAAAAATAATAATAAAAAAGATATATTTTATATTAATTAATATATTTTATGTTAATATACAAGATATTTTGAAGTCCTATTTTCCCATTTAAAACACAAGCTCGCAGCCCAGCAGTAGAATCGGGGGTGGGGCTATGCATGACCTCAGTTTGATATGAAAATTCAGTTAGAGGAGGATGATATGGTGTTAGCGTAGATGACGGTCCTGACATTATGCAGTTACTCTGTACGCGAGTTTAATTTTATGTAAATGAAAAGTAAGCAGTGAGGCAGGGGTAGGGTTGAGCTTGTACGTTGCACCAGCAGTAAATAAACAGACTAACGCCCCCTAGTGTGGACAACATGAACGCAGGGTTTAGGTTGATGACGTTGGGCTGACGTTTTCGGTCTGCATATTCACACTTATATTCATAAATTCTAGCAAGTTTAATAACAGTGAAGATAATCACGGAACTGAAAGTTTTATAATGACAGTTTTTATAAAGCCCATCACAGACACTAATATAAACACAGAAAGTGTGTGTTTGTGCGCGCGTTTCAGGTGTTACCTGAGGAACTCGAGGTCGTCCCAGCCGTTTCTCAACAGTCCCTCCTCATAGCGCTCCAGTCCGAGTCTCTGCAGCCACTCGCCCACGCTGGAGTCCACCGACAAACTGCTACTGCTGCTACCACCCTGCCACAGAGCCTACACACACACACACACACACACACACACATCCAAACAATTAATAAAGAATATAACAGAGAGGAGGTGTAAATAAATATTACACAAATTATGACAATGAGAGAGGCAGTCAGACAGACAGACAGAGAGGGAGAGAGAGAGACAGAAAGATGGGAAGACACAACCATCTGCCCCACCCCCTCACCTCAGGCAGGTCCTCAGCCATGATCTCTTCCGGGATGGAGCGAGGGGGAAAAGTGCGACAGCTTTCACCAAATCCCAAACCTCGTCCATGGATGGCTCCGCCCCCTTTGAGTCCCGTCCCTCCTACACTTCCTGCCCCGGCCACGTATTCCACTTCGCTCAGTTTCTTGGCCAGATGAAGTACAGAACACGATTGGTCATCAGTTCCCGAAGGCCCGCCTCCTCCTCTTCTGAAAGCTGAAGACCCCGGTGAAGGTTCCAGACAGAAAGCGCCGCCTCCTGCAGGGGGTGGGGCAAAGGTGGGGGAGGGGAGAGGCTTGGAGGAAACAGTCGCTGGAACCTTGATGTCTGCCAGATCAGGGTGCAGCCGAGTTTTGTTGTCTTTTGGGAAAAACGGGGTGTCCGACACGTCGAGAGCACTTTTAGGGAGGGGCGGCGGTGGGAAGTCTGGAGGTGGGCGGGTCAACCCGGAACTTCCATCCTCCTCAGAGGATCCCCCCTCCTCGCTGATGGGCCGTGGTGGGCGGCCGCCTGTCTGCTTACGCGCTTGAATGGATCCTATGAGTTTTCCAACTCCACCTGCAGGGGGCGGAGATTTAGATGAAGCTGGCGGGGAGAGGGCGGAGCCTGGATGCAGGTCTGCAGCCAAGGCAGCTGATTGGTTAGGAACACCCTCAAGGATGTAGTAGGCAGGGTTGTTGAAGCTATTTTTGCATGTGGTGGCATCTCCATCTGCAGAGTCCGTCTGCTTCGACCTGTCAAAACAAAAACTTTTCTTTTCACTGTGTTGTGTGCAATCCTGGTCATAATAATGCAAAATGACCTGGGCTAGTCCGCTAGCAGTCAGTGTCCGGCCGATCACACACAGTTGTGTACGTGTGTGTGTGTGTGTGTACCTGGTCTGTGTGTTTTCCTCTTTAGCAGTAGTGTGTGTGTAGGCGGGTCGTCCTGTAGTGTTTCTTTCTCCCTCCTCTGAAACTTTACTCAGCTCCTTCCTGCTCAGTGTGGGTCTGCAGGAACAACCACCATCATCATCATCATCATCATCATCTCCACTTTGCTACTGCTATCATTAATCAGAATAAATATTCAGTAATCCAAAAGTTCTTTTGCTGGAAAGGATTTTCTACGTGAGTGAATTGGTTAGAACACATGTTCAGCTTAACATGTGTTAAATCTCACAATACGTTTTACATGTTTACACATGTTTTCTCTGAGGAATTCGTGATCATGTTTCTCACTTGATGTAATCGTGTCCGGCTCTAGAGGGCAGCGTTTTCCCTTTCGGCCCTCCGGCCTCATCCTTGTCCACACTGATCCACTCTGAGAGCAGAGAAACAAAGGAAAGTATAAATTACAAAACCAGTCATCAGAAATTCACTGTTTTTTTTGTTTTTTTTTTTAAACGTTGCAACGTTACATCACAACCAAGTGCAATGCTGGGTGACTCTACAGTCACACACATGCGTGGGCGCACGCACACACACACTCACCGTACAGTCTCTCTCTGGTTCCCATTCTCTCAGAAGGCACTCTGACTCTCATGGAGCCGCGGATGTTTCCAGTCTCTTCACCACGGTGAGACAGATACGTGTGGAACTGCTGAGCTGTACTGCCAATCATCGATTTCAGAGCCAAGACACACTCTCCTACACACACACACACACACACACATAAAGAGCAATAAAATTGAGGTCAAACAGCATATCTCTGATAGAGGGTTAGCCAAGGCCCGATCAGCAAAATATCAAACTGGCTGGTGTACATTGTGTGTGTTATGATGCGCACACCACACCGGGTCGTACCGTAGGACTCGTATCCATCGAGGGATTTGACGGTGAGCAGCAGGTGCTGGTCCTGCAGGTACTCGATGTCAGACAGGATGGGCTTCAGTGTGGTCAGCTGCTTGGAGGACCAGCTCACACGCAGGAAGTTTATATTATCGCTGCTCTGCGAGTCGTTCTCATAGCTCTTCTTAAACTCTGTGAGACACGAAAGAGAAAAAACAAAGAGCCGAAAACTACCGATCACTTCCATTACTATGCACAAGGGGGCGCTCTTACTGCAGCTGTACATTTAAAAGAGCCTATGAGCGAGAGAGAGGTACAGACATATCAACCTCATTAAAAATAATCCGATTTTCTTAGTGAAGGGAAATAAAGTAAACCACTGATATTGCAAACCTCGTTATGAGCCGAGAGTAAATTAACACCGTGTTATCTCAACACACATCACACAGCAGATCATTTCCGCTTTAATGATTGTTCTAAACTTAATCCACATGGTGTGTAAAACACCAGCTGCTGGCTATTTTACCTTCCAGACACGTGGAGTAGAACTCAATAAAGAACTTGGTTCTGCTTGCTGTCTTAACGATGGCCTCGATGTTCTCAAACTCAATATACGCCTGCTCTGAGGATTTAGGCAAACCTAAAAGAGAGACAGACAGAGGGCCGAGGCGGAGAGAGAGAGACAGGTAGGTGTGTCACTGCGTGTGAATGGCGCAAAAGTAACATAGAAAAATCACAGAGCATTACTACAGAACATTATTATTATTATTATTATTATTAATAAGCAAAGAAATAAATGATGTAGAAAATTCAGCATCATAGTATGAAAAAAAAACTTGAAGGACTGTAGCAAAACCAACACTGCGCTACAGCGACACTAACAGGATAAAAACTAAAACTGCCTGGTACCCTAGGCATTAATCCTTTGTTACCCATCAATTATCCTGATACAGTACAGTTACTGATGAGACAAAATAAAATAACTTGGGTACAGAAGAAAAGCTAGTGCACAAACAGGTAACACAGGAAGGACTGAATTTTGCTCTCACCTTTTTTCGAGACAAACTGGGAGGTCACGCCCACCTCGAACGTCGCAAACACGGGAGAGTGATCGCTGGTGACGATGTCGTCTGTGCAACCTGACAGACGGAACCAGCCATGAATATCTCTTATCACAATGATCTCAAATGTCTTTAATGATGTTTATGTTGTTATTATTAATATAATATTACTATAGACTGTCGGTTATATATAAATAATGGTAATTTTGTTGAAAATACTACCAACTTTATCACTACAGAGCTGTGAGATGCAGTAAAAAGATCAGATCATGACACAAGAAAACATGTGTTTCCTCCAAAAGTACTGGAACAGCAACAAGAACCCCTGTGGAGTCTGTGGGTCGTAGGCTACTGTGAGCAAAGGACATGCAGCCAAATGTTAAGTACTTCTGACCTTATTCTAGTTGAAAACATTCTTCAGCTCACTTGAAAAACTGGGTGGTTTGATAACATTATGTTTAACATGTCTAGATGCAAATACCAGAGTAATGTAAAAAGCTCTGTAAGAACCTCTCTTCTCATATTCATCTTTTGATCTCGCACACAAATGTCTTCAGCGCACAGCAAAAAATACCAAACTGGCCTTGCTGTTCCAATACTTTCGGTGGATGGCGTTCATTCTGATATTTGGATTGCGCTCAAGAAAGAACAGCACTGAAACTGAAACCCTTAAACGTCCAATCAGCTTGTCAGAGGAATGCTGATGCGCAGCTGTAATTCCTAGCCGTTTTAGCCCTACATTGTCGTACCGCGTGGCAATATTCACGGTGTAATTTACCGTAGGAGTTACAGACGATGTGCGTTTCCGGGTAAGACTTCCACAGGATCCGGTCGCACCACGACGGCACGTTCGTCCTCATCTGAGAGGAAAAGTGGAGAAGGCAGAAACAGAAGGTTAAAGTGCGTGTACAAGCACACGCGTCAGGGCGTGTCCTGGTTCACGTCGTACATTTTATCCATTTACAGTTACATCTAATGAAAGTTGACTCCTGTTCTCACTCACGCTATCCACGGCTACTTTCATTCCATAAAAGTCTCTATTCTTTACCATGTCAACGATTGCACGTACTCTTTAATCCGTTTACGTGGAGCGTGTGTTGTACACATTCCTGTGAGTGAGCGGTTACTATAGAAACGATAACGTAGGACAGCAAGCGCATTAATATAAAGCTGTGACTTGCAGCTGCGCTACTGTTCTAGAAAGTTAATCAGCACATTCCGACCAATCAGGACACAGAATTGATCAGCAGTGTCTTATGACTACTAAAGTAATGCAGAAAACATTCGTTTCGTGTTTTGGATTCAGGTGTGTCAAATGTTTTCTATACCACATTGTTATGTTTAACCAGAAGAGGTTTTACAGAAGCTTGCGAGTTTCAAAAGTTTGTACCCCCGTGGCCTTTTGCTTCTGCCAGACGTAGGTGTCTCGGGATCCTCTCTCATACCGGTACGTGGGGGGGTATGTGATCTCCTCCTCCGCTGTAGGCAAGCACACAGAGAAACACACTCAGGAAGTGAAGGTTGACCGTGACCACGACCCGAACACGCTACAAAGATTTATCGGTTAGAAATAATTAGGAGACAGACCGGAAAAGATGTGCGAGGGTTTTCAGTGTAATGCACCTCTCAGGCAGCAGGAGGCACTACACATCTCACAACGCTGCTTTAACCATAAAGTAAGAGATAGAAAGTACCGAAGCGGAGGAAGACCTTGTTCTTCTCCCTCTCCAGATTGAGCTGGTCCACCTTCAGCAGCGGCTCAAACTCCTTCCTGTTTATGTAGTTCAGGATTTCCTGCATGTGTGTGTGTGTGTATGTGTGTGTGTGTGTGTGTGCGCACACCAGTGAAAGAGACAGAAAAAGAACTCCGGCATCAAATACAGATCTTTAACCACAGATGAACTCAGTTTAACCTACGTGTGTGTGTGTACCTGTATGTCCATGTCCAGTCTGTAGTTGAGGTCACCGAACCAGAACAGGTGTGTGAAGCGCAGTGAGATGTCGAAGGAGTTGAGCTGTTTGTCTCCCAGTGAGAGCTGACGCAAGATGTCCAAGTAATTCTGGTTCCGCCTAAACAAGGTCAAAGTTCAACTCATTATCACTTGGTGTGTATTGCTACAAGTAAAGGGGACGTGTGGAGGAGTTTAAGCTCCGCCCACCAGAGTGCCCGGCTTTGTCATTTATGAGAACACACACACACACACCCCTAATCATATACAAACATTCATTCATTCACACACACACACACACACACACACACACACACACACACACACACACACACACACACACACACACACACAC
>JAQMYM010000003.1:22654091-22671144 GCA_030014255.1 Parauchenoglanis ngamensis
ATGCTGGGATTGGCTCCAGCTTCCCCGCGACCCAGACGGATAAAGCGCTATAGATAATGGATGGATGGATGGATGTTGTTTTAGTAATGAACAAGTGATTTAAAACAAAAGAGTGGTCTGTGAAATTTGCACAGTACTGTACATAAGGTATGGGGGTAATTGTGTAAACAGTGCCACTCCCAGGAGCGAAATTAGCCATGCTCTCTGGGCAAAAGGTGCAAAAATGTCCGCTGTCAATCACAGGGACACTAACCAATCATGAGCTTATGTATGTGGAAGAGGCGGATAGCGCTTTCCTCCGAGTGTGTTACACCACCCTGTGATGCAGCATGAGCAGCGGTTTGAAAAGATACGACTGACGTCATGAGTCCCGGTCACAAGCCAGCTGTCTCACGTGTTAGCGTTCATGTTTGGTAACTGTTGTATGAAAAGGAAGACGTAAGTTTTAAATAAGATTTGAAATAAAGTGTAAAGCCTGATGAATTTCACGGCTTTTATGGGTTGTAAATATATCCTAAAAGCCTTGAGTATGTGAGAGGGGTGTGTGTCAATGGCTGGTGTGTGTGTGTGTAGGAAGCATCTGATCTCAGACTGGAGTCATGTTTCTGGGTGTTTGATGTAGAGGTCACATATAGAGCTGTGAGTGTGTTGACAGCAGGCGTCGAAGCATTTCCAAAGTGTTTCCCGGCACGTGACCAGGATGACTTCATTCCACATGTCATGTTCACTCCGTATGGCCCCCTCGACACGTCAGTAGAAAGAATCCAAAACATTTTGCACAATCCCACTTGTATGAAATATGTACGATTAGTTATGGTGATAGACGGGTTTTGCAATCGTGTGCTTACGAATCAGTGTGAAATATCTTTCACTTTTTAAAATTCCAACACATCCTATGTGGAACTAGATCAGCTGGATCTCCTCTTTAATTCATTGCTAGAGCTGTGTATTGTGATTTCTTTATGGAGCGGCTGGCATGTGTTCTGGAGACGAAGAAAAAGAGAAAACTTTCAACGTATAGCTCTGGAAAAAAAGGAAGAGAAAAACGATCTCTCTGGTTTTACTATTTGCAGGTATGTGTTTGAGGAACATGACAACGTTGTTTGAAATCGCTTCCCCCGAATTCCACTTAAAAATATTGTCACTTTAATCGCAGAAAATGACACCTGGGCAAAATAACAAAGAAAGATGCAACGTTTTCAGACCCTGAATAATACATAGGCGTATGCAGTAACAAAATTCGAACACAAGCGGTCAGCTGGACTCCTTGGAGACACACGAGAGACACGGGTGTATCGTTTGTGATCCGATCGCCCGGGAGACCCGAGTGCAAACAGGGCCATAGTTAGTCCTGCTTGTGAATATTCTTTTTGCTGAGTGGAAGGCGTAAACTCATGAATATTCATGAGAAAATACTCCCTGATTGGCTGGTGAATGCCTTTTGTTTCACCGCGTAGCTTTGACTTGGAAACGCCATGTCAGAGAACACATATATGGCAATAAGGTCAGCGTTGATAAAAGCTATGAATGCGTTTTCCATCAAAACAACAAACAGCAGATATTCTCCTGGTCAATCAGGCTGCACTTTCCTCATGAGTATTCACGAGATTTCCCGTCCAAAAAGGAAATTTTGCTCTGGTTCTTGTTTTGTTTCGCCTGTTTTGCGGTTTCAGTTACTTATTTAAAAAAAAAAAAAAGTTGTTCTCATGCCTCATCCACCTCCCTTATAAGGATCCTGCTGTTTAAACACCCCGTTACCCCATCAGTGATCTGATATAAGATTATTAGGAAGATCACATGGTCCATGTATACGCCACTGAAACAGGAGTGCAGAATGTGTGGAATTTTGTACCGTCTGAGTTTCCAGGTCCCCGGATTTTCCCACACACACATTTCACTCTTGCTGACTAATGTTACAGGAACTACGTGCTCCTTGTGCATCTGTGTCTGCGTGCCAGATTGTGTACGTGAGATTACAGTGAGGACGTGATGAGATCTGTACTGTTACCAGGGCAGAGCTGTGTGTGTGTGTGTGTGTAATCTTCCTTACTGTCTTACACTTATTTCAGAGATGGAAACAACAACATGCACATTGACACTTTCACATCCAAATATGGAAATATGAAGAGAGGCGTCGTTTTTAAAGCGCCAATCGGAAAACATGGACGACAGGCTCGAACAATAAGACGGCAGAATCAACCTGCAGGACAGAAGGAAACGTCTGGAGATAAAACCGATGAGGATTCGCATGAGCTTTTTGGAGTCTGACAGCAAGGAATCGTGTAAAGGCTATTTTCAGTCTTTATCTGGGTCAGTGATGTGAACAGCTGTTAGCAAAGCTGCCAGACCTTCTGGATCATTCTAAAGACTGCACTTTACACTCCATACCAGGAGGACCGCATCTATTCATGACAAGAAATTCTGGATCGATCAGTTCTACATTCGGTTACGGATCTATTCTGCGTTTAGAGGGACTTCGTGAACAATCTGCTCTGTTTGAAATATCCCGGTGTTGCTTGTCTTTCTGGCAGAGATTTTTATTATTATTTTTTTTTAAACCTAAATTATGCTTAATGTGTTCAGATCAGTGCTCAGTGAGACGTGTTGTAAATTGAAGCCCTCTCACGAAGGCATATGTTTCTCTGAGCTCGACACAACGTGACACAACAAATAGAAGTGTTAAATATAGACCGGAGAAACAGGAGATGATAAAGATTCGGCCTGATGCATTTCACCTACCAATAAACAACACGGCATTTCATGAGCAAATTTCAATGTGGTCGAAGAACAGTAATAATTATTTTGATGCATATTTACAGTGACCTTAAACTTTTATAGTAAATTGCTGTAAAATAACACATCATTATACCAAAACAACAGGGACATTTTTAGTGAAATAAAAAGCAATAATGGGCGGCTTGGTGGTGCACTGTTGCCTCACAGGAAGCAGGTTCTCCCTGTGATCTCCTGTGGGGGTTTCCTCCTGGTGCTCCGGTTTCCTCGCACAGCCCAAAGACATGCAGATTAGGGCCTCTAAATTGTCCGTAGTTATGAATGTGAGTGTGGACGCAATACATCGCGATAGACTGGCGTCCTGCCCGAGGTCTAACCCCGCCCCTCGTCCCGAGTCAGCTGGGATTGGCTCCGGCTTCTCCAGCGGCCCGCAACGGACAAGCGGAATAGACGATGGAACACAATAATCCTGATTATTTGAATACGCAAATTGGAAACACCCCCAACCTAACATGCCCCACCCTTTTCTTCTTTTGTTACGCAATAACATGTTCAGTCAGATTTGTTGCTGATATTTATCAGATTACGAAAAAACGAGAACGGGCTGAGGAGCGCTCCGCGCTCAGTCGCCGCTCGTGCCGTTAGTTAACAGGAAAAGGTTTTGGATTTCGCAAACCCCATGGACATGACTGAAATAGGTTTCATTTTTACGTATCTTTTTGTACAAAGTTTCTGTGCTTGTATTATCTATCTAAATGGCTTTGAGTTGCTGTTACGCCGAATTCGGCGGTGTGTTTAATGAATTTGCGTCATAAGCTGTGACATCACTCCACCATCAGAAAAAAATAATAACGGAAATCAGCAGTAGAATGATTCCTCTGGTTTAATTCTGTTCATTTATAGCACTATGACTATGTAAGCACACACACACACACACACACAGAACTTAATTCCTCTTGGCAGTAGTCTTTGATAATTTCTCGGTGACATGAGGATCTGGGAGGTGCTTCATCATGCGAGTACTTTTAGGGAGAGAAGTTTTGCAGAGCGCAGTGCGACACAGAGTTCTGCACAAGATAAGAGATAAGAGTGAAAACAAAAGAACCGAACAAGCAAGGGGAAGATTTCTGTTCCTTTACGGCTCATTGACCTCTCGACAGGTAAGCGGTCACCTGTCCGGGTGTGACGCCCTGTTTTTCATGTCTGTACACAAAGTTCTGCGCTTCAAAAAAAATCGGCATACTTTCTAACTTTTGTACAGTTTGTGACTGTTTAGCTTGAAGACATTCTGACAAAAATCTGGATCAGAAAACTGGCTTAAACCCTTATTATTATTATTATTATTATTATTATTATTTTTATTATACTGTGTTATATTAATACTGCTATTATTCTTTAAATATATTTATATGTGTATAATATAAACACGAGTCACTGTGAGTTTTTATAAATGTTGCCTAGTCTGTATTACATATTGCTTATCATTATATGGCCTCAACTAGTACTATTATTATAACAGCAGCATTGATCAGACGTGTGCGTGCGTTTGTCTGCTTTATATAAGTGTGACTCGAGGCCAGAGAGCTGTCAGTGTGAAACAGTTGGACAGATGAGACGAGAGAATTTAAAACTTAAAGACGATTGGTGGGTGCAAATGTGGGCGTGGCTGCTGTAGTTTTTGTGGCGCAAAAAAAAAAAAAAAAAAGACTGTCGAAGTATTCTGGAATGTTCGCATTTCTGAGCTAAAGCTCACGTCTTGCCCTTACTTCATGTTCTCCCTGCGCTCCCTTTTAGAACCGCCCGGTCCCTCCTAGCTGCCCCCTCGTCGTCTGGAAGAGATGGACCGATCCACGCAGGAGCTCTTCCTGAACTTCATGATCGTGCTGATCACAGTTCTGCTCATGTGGCTGCTCGTCAGATCCTACCAGGAGGCATGAACTGTTCGGTCTGGAGCGAGAGCGTGCGGGAGAGCCGGCCGCCGTCATCAGCACGCGCCGATCGAGCGCCAAACGTCGTGCTTAAGATTCGCTCAGGTCAATCATGTGAGCTGAAGAATAAATTCGACCGGTGACCCTCGACCCCCTTTTCTTGCTTTTGTGTACGTTTGCACAACTAGTGAACCATTTGCATTTCCTAAGAATGTGTTAACTTTATAAATTTAAGCTGAAATCGATCTTTTAAAGTTGTGCCAATAAAGAAATGGAAAAGATCTGTAAGTGTTAACGTGTCTTGAAAAGGTGATGTACAGAAAACGACACACACACGATCATAAAGCGGTGAATCAAACTACAAACCATAAAAAAACCATAAAATGTCGTTTTAACAGTAATCCGTTTTGCCTTAACCCAAGCCGAGAGCTTCGACGTCATCAAGCACGTCCTGTCTGGAAGAAGGCTCTCATATTTCACAGCTGTATTATAAAAGCTGAAGGTTTCAGAAGAGAGATTCAGGAAGTGCGTAAGGATCCATGTGCAGTATTTTATTAATCCAAACCCAAACTCATAAGACAAGAGCCAGTCCAAAATTGCAATACGTTGGCGTGCATCGCAGTTCAGAACTTTCTCACTGACACAAGGTTTCTCATTATAGTCCATGAATCAGGAAGCGCAGGAAGTGAACAGCCCTGGGGTTACTGTCCCAATAAGGGCTGGGGGAAGGGGAAGGGGGGGTGTCTTATTATCCCACAGGAGGGTATTGTCCTGGGCAGTTGTGACACGAGGGCTGAAAGACTCACTCCTCACTAGGCCAGGTGGACCTTATTTATATTTCACTGTCGCATGCAACTGGAGCTAAAAAATATTGAGGCTAATAAATGTTTCCCAGAATCCCAGAAACTAGATTTAAGGCTGTGACAAACTCTTATCCTATCAGATAACAGTAACATCCAACCATTTGACAGATATATCTATAAGGCTTTGATTGAATGAACTTTTATTATTGTTCGTTTCATTCATTTCCCTTTATTGAAACTTTCAAGACTTTTGCTACTGTTAAATGATTTTAGGTCCTCTAGCTTACAGCGTCCTTGGGTATCCTGAAAGATGCCTATAAATAAATAAAACATGCTAATCTTTCAATTCTTGGATTACTGTCATATATATTCCGTCGTAGACCAGCGTTTTTGACCCCTCAACAGCCAATGCAACGAAAAATCACGAAAAGGTAAGTATGTAAATGTGCCTGTAAGAACACCAGCGTTACTAAGCGCATCTCCTATCGTGTGTTTGCGTGTTTGGATCTCCATGGATCTCGGTAGCGGTTAAAGCTGATCACCTGGCAGTGAAACTCAGTTAATGCACATGGCATGGGTGCCACCTCCTGCCACTCGCTCTGCCCACTGTCGTAAACCTGCACCTCATCTGTGATCTCGTCGGGAGAGTAATCCCCTCCCAGGATGTAGATTTTTTCCCGCATGCCTATGGCACCCGCATTAAAGCCTGCGCACTCGAAAGAGCCCTCGCCCTTCCACACGCAGGTCTCCGGACAGAAACTGTACACCTTATACGTGGACAGATCGCACAGGTAGAGTGTCGTATTAATCGACACGGCTTTAACGAGGGTGGCGTGAAAGAACTGGCCGAACTCCGCTACCAGCTGGCTCCACTGATCAGCTTCGACATCGTAGCGGAAGAAACAGTCCAGTGACGGGTTGAAGGCATCCGAGGTCTCCAGCTCTGAGCCTAGAGTGTAGATGATGGCGCCGCATGCTGCCGCCTCTGGGAAGTAGATCCGGCGTGGTAACGGACTCACAGACTTCCACGTGCGTCCTAGCGGGTCGTAACACTCCACGTCTAGGAGGCCATGCGTTCCAAGTGTTTTACCACCGATGACGTAAATGTGGTGCAGGGCGGAGACAGAGACATGCATGGTTCGTGGGCAATGCATGGCCTGGATTTCTGCAAATGTTCCAGTGACTGGACAGTAGCACCATGCTTCCCTGGTGGCCTCATGCTCACGCTCGGCGACGTGAAGTCTCACCGTCCTGCAACATTTCCCTCGGCATCCTCCAATGACAAACAGCTTCTCTCCAAAACTGGTAACGGATGAGCCAGGCAGGTCTTCAAGCTCAGAGGACGGCAGCTGGTGCCAATGGTTGGCTGCCACATTGTAGCAGAACGTGTGGCGCGTCTCACTGTTTTCCTCCGTTTTGTGCACATAGATGTAGCTGGATATTGTGGCCGGACGGGCATCCGGAAAAAGCCCGGTAAGCTCTGTGACTTGTCCCAACGCTTTCATGACTGCCCTGGAACATTCGTCACTCTTCAGTATCAGCGTTTCGGACCATCGGATTTCCTCCAGCGTGGCGGGGGGAAGGTGGTGCAGTCGGACGTGTGAGAGAAGCTCAGGAAGTAAACTGCAGCGAGACCGCAGATCGTGCCGAGTCCAAAGGAGCAGGCATCGCAGGGCACTTTCTTCGTCCGGCACGCCGAGGGAATCTGAGGCTAGGCAGCGCCGCAGGATTCCCGCAGGCATCTCCGGGAAGTCCGGACTGGAAGAAAGTGCATGGAAATTGGTTATCACAAAGTCAGTAGCACGGCGCAGAAGGCGGGATGAGCCGTATCCCTCGGCGACGGCCAACAGGGGAAGGCAGTTAGATAGGTCAAGCGTCTGGATTAAAAAATCACTGCAGGCCTGCGAGAGCGCACTCACCTGCAAACAATTATTAATGAACAATTAAAGTGCACTAAATAACCTAAAATAAATACGATTTTTATTAGCCTTTACAAATAGCAACAGCATTGTTTTTGCCAATAAATAGCCTTTGTGACAACAATGTTAATGGATAAATTGAACTTCTTAAGACCTGTGCATTGAACAGTTATGCGTCACGGCAAGGCTTTGATTTTTAGAGATTTCTAGATTTTTTAAATAAAATTGATTCTAGGTAAAATGATGACTTCATGCACATTAAACTGTTCAATTAATAAAGTTATATATACAGAACAGAAGAATAAAGTAGTATGAATATGTTTGTTAAAACAGGAATGTAATAATGTGACACAACAAATCACATTTTAAAGCTTGGCAATTTTTCATATGAATGCGTTTTGAAAATGATTTATTATTTCTGAATTTCCTGAAAGAAAATCTGTTTTGAGTGCGATTGGATAGTGACACAAGCTTTGGCTCTGTACTCTGTGAAGTGTCACCTGTAGAAATGACGCCAGCTGGAAAAGCACATCGACGTTTTCCTCCGTGATTTCCATCCGGCCCGAGTACGCAAAGTCCAGGAAGCTGCGTACAGCCTGCGGGGAGAGATTACTCAGTGTGACCGAGCCACCATCGCGCTCTCGCATGTTCACCTCGAACATGACCCTGTGATGACAAAATTATCCTTGTGTGTTTGACAATAAACCAAACGCTGTTGACTAATAATCATGTTTTGTCACTTGGACGCTATATAAAGCAATTGAGTGCACACTTACTAAAACTTCATTCAGTGATAATTATCTCAGGATCACTGTTTGTGTTATGCACATGTTCTACACCCATAAAAGCTCTAAATAGGAGAAATGCTTAAGCTTACCACTACAGCTACCACTTTTAGGCTATAAATAATCACCACTACTGGCTGATTGTAAGACGTTTCTATGAACAAGTTCTGAAGCTTCTAACCTGAAGAAGTCGCTGCAGGCAGCAAGGACACAGCGGTGACACGGCAGGATCTCATCCTGAACGTGAATTTGGAAGTCGAAGAGCATGCATTTGTCACGGAACGTGCGTAAAACACTGAGGATCTGATCACCATGACCTTCACACACCAGCAGCACGGAATGCCGATCCGAGACGCTGTTACACGCCGGCTGGACCGTTCCTGACACGCACTCTTCATCCATCAGCATGGAGTCTCTGAGGAAGGAGATGGAGGGAAAAGAGAAACATAGATTCTACACCGCACCATTTCCTAATTTTGCTTTCATACTTAAATTGTTCAGTTTAATCATAGATTAAATGGTTATATGTTTGCTTATTTAGTTCTGCACTGGAGGCATGCAGCTAATGTTGCTAACAAGTAATGACACCCTATATATATATATATATAGGGTGTGTGTGTGTGTGACACAGTGGTGTCTCTTCAGTCAGCTTGGTGGAGCTGATTAGTGTCTCAGACAGGCTTGTTGATGTATAAGTCTCTAATACAGAGCTTGTATTAGAAGTGACTCAGATTATAATATAGCTTTATTATATATAAATATAATCCACACGTAATCTGTATGATTAAGTCCCAGTGCTCAGGAAAGGCGTTCTCTGAGTTCACCAGCATTCTCAGATAAAGCAAAAGCCTAGCTTATTAAACAGCGGCGTTTGTGCTGCAGGAAAGCTCAGTTCAAAGAAACCTTTCAGAACACAGAACAGTGCCTTTTTTTTACCCAAGCAAATGTTGTTTAATATATTTATTGACATAAAGAACAGCTCATCGTTACCGTTTCAGCAGCACAGACAGCGGTCTCTCAGCCGGCCTGGCGCGCGTGCGGACTGCCGAGTTAGGAAATGACGTCAGGCTCATGGGCGGGACTACCGCCGTGCAGGTGGGCAAGGGCGCTGACGTCACTGTGAGCGTTTCATAAACACCGCGAGCGCCAAATAAATGTTCTGTTTAAGCCGAATTACCACTTTACAGTAATATGACACTTTGTGTTCATTATATATTGGATTATTTCGTATTAATATCATGGAATTTAGCCGAATCCATTTTTTCCTGCTTTTAAACCGAGTTGAATTTTTATCCAATGGGATGCGCCTAATTCGATCACGTGATTTAGAATGAGCTAAACGGCAGTCCAATACTATTGTTTCTAACTGCAGCGTCTGCATTTTGAAAAGTTCTCCTGAGGGAGGGGTGTGTGGGTGTGTGTGTGTGTGTGTGTGTGTGTGTGTGTGTGGGTGTGTGTGGGTGGACATGGAGGGAAACCTAATGTTTTGTCACCAACCTAGCAGGCCTGTGAAAATAAATACCACAGCACTGTTACAGTATTTGGCAGTGGACAGTCTCAAAGCCAGTTTAGGTATATTGCAGTGTTTTGGAAGATGATGCTTTAACACTGGCACCTTCTGGACACTTGCTGCTGTGGCTGAGGTGGAGTCTTGCTCGAGACAGGTATTTGAGCTTGCTAAAGATACAATTTGACAACTAACCCTACAGATACCAATATAATCATATTAGATCAACCATTAGAATGTTTTACCCTTCTTTGAGAGACTGAGCTAGTTTCACTAATTTCCTCACCAAAATCATAAACCTGTGTACTAGTGCCCTTACCTTTCCTGAGACAGACATTACCAGAAGCAATTGAATCTATGGTAAAATTAATCAGTTCTTCTCACAGCACTGGCTATGTACCTATATCTTTTAAATTAGCAGTTATCAAACCCATGATTTAAAAACATGATATCAACCCCAGTAATCTGTTCAACTATAGACCAATATCCATTCTTTCCAAGATCACAGAAAAGGCACAGTGGGTATGCACATAACTACATAGGAATAACATTCATGAAATGTATCAGTCAGGATTTAGACCTCATCATAACACAGAGACAGCGCTAATTAATGGTGGTGTGATTATTGACTCCAGTCTCTCATTTGAAGCTCAGGTAGATAATTGTACTAGCATAGCCTTCTTTCATCTTAGAAATATGGCTAAGATAAGAAATATAATGTAGAAGAACTACTTAATGCTTTTCTTACCTCTAGGTTAGATTATTGTAATGCCTTACTGTCTGGATGTTCCAGTAGGAGCATAAACAACTTGAACTTCAGGTCTTTTATTATCTGCCATGCCTACTTAGATCTAAAGATGCAGACTATTTGGTACTTCATTAAGTTAGTACTTCCAATAGTGAAGGCTACAGCAGGGGGCAGATCTTCCTCTTAAAGCCCCGCGGTTATGGAACAGCCTTCCAATTAGTGTTCGGGACTCAGACACAGTCTCAGTGTTTAAGTCTAGGCGGAAAACATACTTGTTTAGTCAAGCCTTTTGCTAATAGCTTTTTATTAGGTAAAGGAGCAGATCTGGAGGGTTCTCTTGCACAGAGTGTTGTGATAAACTGGGATGTTTGGATGCATCACTCAGGTTTGTTGACGGTGGAGTGGCTGGACGCTTTATGTCCCAGGGCGCCCTCATGTCTGCGTTACTTTCTGGCTCTCCCTTTTAGTTATGCTGTCATAGGTAGCCTTGTCGGAGTTCCTGCTTGCACTCAGCACATGATATACACTGTTCCCTATTATGTGACAATGAGCATACCTAACAATTTTCTCTCTCTCTCTCTCTCTGTCTCTCTCGCTCTCTCTCTCTCTCTCTCTCTCTGTCTGTCAATATGCAAATGTTACTCCTGAGATACTGTGATCCTGATCCCCTCTGCTTTCTGGACCTGCCTGATCCATCTTTATGTCCTACTTCCTACTGTCCTGTTTAGCTGTTTCTGTTTAGAGGTTGTGCAGATTCCAAACTAGACAATGGATACAATAGGTAAGGACTCCTTCAGTGGCGCCCCTGTTGAGAGCCGGGTTCCTTCTCCATTCCCTCTGGAGGCCTGCTTCAGCCTCTAGAGAGAATGGAGCCACTGTTAGGCCTTCTTAACAGTGCCCTTGGTATTAGTGGTTGAGGTCAGATCATCTGCCAGGTGCACACCCAGGAACTTGATGCCCCTGACCCTGAGTGGTGTTTTGTATGGACCTTCCTGAAGTCTTTGACCATTTCCTTGGTCTTGTCAACATTCAGACAGGAGACAGGAGGCAGTTGTACCTATTGCATCACTATCAAATGCTACACCTCCGTTCTGTAGGCTCACTCATCAGCTTTCTGATGAACAACAGTAGTATCACCTGCAAACTGGATGATGTGATCATTGCTGAATCTGCCAGTACACTCGTGGGTCAGCATGGTGAACAGCAGGGGGCTCAGGACACAGCTCTGGGATGAGCTTATACTCACCAAGATGGAGCTTGATGCGTGGATCAATGGTGGTGGATATTGCATCCACTGTGAACCAATTTGTTCTATATGTGAACTATAGGGGGTTTAGGTTTGTGGCGAGGCAGGCTTTAGGTGGGCACTACTGCCTGGCTGAGGGAGATATTAAAGATTACCTCCTTCAGCTGTTCTGCACAGTCCTTGAGAACACATCTAGACATTACATTGACATTACAGAAGGCTCTCTTCACCCTGGCTGGAGACAGTTTATACCTGTTTTTGCTGGATGCTGGAGTCAATATCTGCACTGTGGCGTTAGCAGAGGCCTCGAAAGGTCAATTTATTGAGTTTGCATCGTAGAGAGGATTCATTGTGGTATGTTTGAGGGGCAGGCTTGTAGTCCTTAATGATCCAGAAGCATTCCCACAAGCAGCGTTTGTCCTTATTGTCTGTGAAGTGACAGCTGAGATTCTGCCCATACTTCCTCTTTGCCTCTCTGATTCCACAGGACAAATTCTTTTTGACCAGTCTATATGCTCCAGTGTCTCTGGGCCTGAAAGCAGTATTACAGATCTTTAAAGGTAAGCGGACTTCCCCAGTCAGACAGGGCTTTTGGTTGGCACACATCTTGATAGTTTTCACAGCAGGTATGTCCTCTATACATTTGGTAATGTAACTGATGACAGATACAGTGTATTCTTCTTAGTCAATGCTCTTGTTGTATGTGGCAGATTCTTTGAATACCTCTGACTGTGTGGTTTCAAAACAGTCTTGCAGGTCTCTCACTTCCTTAACAACCGGTTTGACTTGCTTGTATGCTAACTGTTAAGGGATCAGAATTGTCTATTTGAGGGCGGGGTGTTGCTTTGTAAACATTCTTTATGTTGGTGTAAATTATGTCCAGTATGTTTTTTTCCCTTGTAACAAAATTCATGTGTTGGTGGAACATTGGTAAAACAGATTTGAGGTTTGCCTGGTTAAAATCTCCAGCAACGATGAAGAATGTGCAGGTGTGAGCCACCTGTTGCTCACTGATTGTGTTATAGAGTGCACCCATAGCCTCTTTCACATCGGACTATGGTTTCCTTGGGGCTGGTTGAGCATAGCAGACCAAGGTTGAGTGGAAACGCCTTGTTCGTCAGAGAGATCAGAGGAAAATGGCCACATTGGTTCAGGCTGCCAGGAAGGATACAGTAAGTCATGCAATCACTCTTTACAACTGTGGTCAGCAGGTATTTGTTAGTGTATATTAGTGTTAGCATTTTCTGTGTGTGTTACTGTGTGGGTGGGAGGGGGTTCTGTAAGGACTACGTTACCCATCAGCCCCTGTACATCACAAGACCACGTGCACCTGAGGCACATTATCTAATGAGCACAAGCATTTAAGTTTTGACATTTAAATACTGGGAACTGATAATTAATTTCTATTTATTATACTGTATTATGTACTTTACTCAATATATACTAAATAGAAGTTATTATTATTTCCAAAAATAGTGGAAACCTGGGTACTGAGATATTGAGACACTGCTTCAGAACATCACACTGCACAATTCCCCAGAACGAAACACAAAGTGAAAATCTCATGTGCCCCTTTCAGGGTAAATCTGTACTCAGGGTAGGTGAGAGCAATTTCTGGCTGAATTATTTGACCATCACTGAATTTCACTCGGTCAAAGGCCTGTCTAAAGAATATGTCATGGATCTGTTGTAAAGGAAAATGCCCAAGAGGAATCCCTATGGAGGTGTGTGGTGTATAACCCCCTCTCCCACCCAAGTTAACTTGATGTTCAGCTGTTGTTGAAGGGCCTTGAACTGCCTGTCCAGTTAGACTGCCACACACCACACAGCATGCTTCAGCAGGATATTAATAATGCACAATTAGTCGCTACAGTGAATGGATGGGTGATACTGGGGGTGACTGCTACCTCAGCATTATACAATTGGCCCTGGGCATTTATTAATTTGGACAGCAGTGGGTATTTGTGATCATCCCTGTGCACAAACCTCACCTTCACCGATCATACATTTCCTAATATCCTGCATGAAATCAGGCCTTGGTGGATTGACATATCATTACAAACTAAAGCCACCAAGGCCTTAGATACTCACTGATGCAGTACATTCTGTTTTGATCATGGAGTGCCTGGTCCATAAGGGAAACATTGATCCTGGAAATGCCTGGCATTATCACAGCTTCAGTAATGCTGCCTAGGCTTTGAACTAGATCTGGTGGGCATGGGAAGTTTCCCCCTCTGTGAAGAGAGAGGGAGCAGGAAAAAGAGGGATGGATTGGGAGGAAAATCAGATCCAGGGTATTGATTTTGGGGCCCAGGCTCCTCCATCCTCGAGAGCTGGAACTGGAGGGGGAGAAGAGAAGAAGAGAAGGAAGAGTTCCCTGCCCCAGCAGACACTGTCAGTCGATGACACTGGACACTTAGCTGGTCCAGGCAGAGGGCACACAATGAACTGCTCACGCACCAAGAAGTATTACATTGTGGACTCCTTCACTGTCGCTCTCCTCAGCCAGCATCAGGAGTCTTTGAGCTGCTGTGTGAAGACGAACCATCGTCTGACCTTCTGCAGTTTCAGAGACTGGAAGCATCATTAATACCCCCATCATCTTGCTTTGGTACTCTATCTGCATACGTGGAGGAAACTGCTTGGTGGCAGTCTAGGCTTCTGATAGAACCAAACCACACTTGACAACTGTCACATGCTTGAAAAGCTTCACAAAGGCCTCCAGTTTGTCCATGGAGGACATCTTCACAAGTGTCGTATGGAGAATGAATTAAGTGGTTGGGGAAGCTGCAGCTAGAGGAGTGGCAGGTTGCAACAGCAGCTGCTGGAGAACCCTTCGGTCCATTGTCTGCTCCTTCATAACAGAATACTAGGGGTTTATGGGCAAGTGCATCGGGATGCAGCGTTCGTCATATTTAAGCTCACGTTTTGAAACCACAAAAATAAGTACCCTGCCTATAATGACACACAGGTGAAAACAATCATACTGGTTCAATCTACATCTTCTCTTACTCCACAGCTGATGTTCAACCATGTCCCCATGCCACTGTTACATCTCAGGCTCATTAGAACAGAACAGCTCATGAGAGCAGGGTTGTCCTGTGAACAGTTTCTCCCAACACATCTTCAAGAAGGGCATGGATGTGAACCCCCACTCTCCATCGGCCGTCCAAGAGAAGAAAGAGAAGCTGCTGATAGAGCCACTGTTTATTGCTGCTATAACATACATTGATAAAAGGAGAAAACTTGTCTCTTAGATGTTTGATATTAACTACATGCAGATAACTATGACGTCATTTATTAATAATTAATTAAATTATAACCTCTGACTAGTTGCTGTGACATAAGCAGAATAAAGCATCGATCTTATGTGCTGTTATCAGAGTATTAATCAATGTTGTGTTAGCACTAATCTGCATCTCCACACTACATTCTTGATTATTTTCCTATAACAGACAAACTGTTTTATTTAATTATTAATTACTTATTAAATAATCAACTAAAATGGAAACAAAACCTACATGAAAGTTTGTGTAACCATTCACAAATGAGGAAATTAGGTACATGGGAAAATACCGGGGCACTTCAGTGTTTGCCACAGTTTATTCATGTTTGAGTGAAAGGTTTTTTGTTTTTAATTTTATTGATTTTAACTTTAATTCTCATATTACAGTGCTATTTTAATGTCATTAATTTATTTAATAAATATTGCCTGATTATTCAGAGCCTGGAAAAGTGGTTTCCTACTACACCTTCCTAATATTCTACCCATTCTGTATAGGTTTTGGTCGGCAAAACAATACCACACACAGTATAATTATTCACCCCAGTCTTGAATACAGTGTGTGCAAATAAATGAATACCCTGGAACCCTAACCTGGAACTGAAATGAACTTAATTGGGATTATACCAACAATGGCCCAGATGTCAGACCAGAGAAGCTTTTCCCGCATGTTTACTGAGTCTCCAATAGGCCTTCTGGCAAATTCCCAATGGACTTACCACTCTTCCATAAAGCCTGCTTTGTGGCGGATCCAGGATAAGGCTGCCCTGTGAACAGTTTCTTCCACCCCATCTTTAACGGAGCTTCATGGGTAAGTTATTTACCTAGCATATTATAAACAAAGAATGGCTGATATAATTTATTTTGATATAAGAACTTCATCTTGGACTTGTTTTGATCGCTCCTGGGTCATTAGAATGCTGTATGTTTAGGTATGTTCTCTAGCAAACTCTGAATTACAGAAACCGGTGTATTATTGATATGTGTGACACTTCAACATCCTCAATAATTTTGCTAATCGTATTAATTTTTCCACACTTGAGTATTAAAGCCTTTTTGTGTAGCAATTTCAGTTCCAGGTTGTAACACTGCAAAACCAGGACAATGTCAAGCAATGTAAAGTTACACATGCATTTATTTAATCCTGCATCAGCAATGACACCGATTGGCTGTAATGAGGAAAAAGGTGCTTTCTTGAAGAAGAGGTGGAGACATGACCAGTATAAATCTGCTCATATATTTGTTCTGAGCCGTAGTTTCTGTTAAGAAAAGCTCCAGTCTGCATTCTTACTTCTTCATCTGCAGTTTTGATCAGAAGACGAGATGGTGAGTTAATAACTAAGCATGTTCGATATGTAATGCCGATATAACTGTTGTTCTTTTGCATATGATAAAATACAATAACTATAACAAAAAGACACAGAATTGCTGGACTTAAATGAAGATTTAGTCTGCAGTAGACTTATTTTAAATAAAAAAATTATCATGTACACAAGTAATAATAAAAAATAACTTTGTAAAAAAATTATGAATTAATTTTAGCTATTACAGTGTTTATGGAAATTAGATGGAGCCAATGAATTAAAATAAACGAGACAGGACATTCCAGATTTACTGTCGTAAAATGTGCATTTCTCTCGAAGTTTAAGATTGTGTTTGTAGAGCCTGGTGTGTTTGGGTGTGGAGGAGAACTCGGCAGGTATTTCAGCAGATGAATGAAGGAGCGTTTCAGCAGAACTGCAGACGCACTTTTATTTCTCAGCAGCTTTTCAGCACACTTTCAAAAAAGTCCTCCTCCTTTATTTAACAGAAGTCAGGATTCATGTGTCATTGCAAATGAAGGAACTGATACAGATGTTCTTTAGCAATTCACAGATGAATATTAGTCAATTCTGTTAAGCAGCAATTCTGAAGTTCGCTGCTGAAGCAGAAAAAAAGAGATCGGTTTTGTCTGGAATCTCGAATCCAACCATTGCACCACATTATAACACCAACAAGAGAACAGCATTGCCATAAACCAGCAGAGCACCAGTAGGACCACTATTCGCATGCTGAAGACTTCATCATTCCGTCTGGCTTTAAGCTGCTGCTGACAGACAGT
>JAQMYM010000004.1:48043-60543 GCA_030014255.1 Parauchenoglanis ngamensis
CCACACAGAAAGGCACCCTGGGTGACCCGGGGATCGAACCCAGGACCTTCTTGCTGAGAGGCGACAGTGCTAACCACCACACCACCGTGTTGCCACATTAAGGATTTTTAAACAAAAAATAAGAAAATTAAAAAAGAGTCAAAGTGTTTCCTTTTCATTCCTGAGGTTAAGGTTAAGGTTCAGGTGCAGGTGGAGCATTTACTGGCTGCGTTAATCATTATGTGAATGGACGGTCCTCACAGGGACAGTAAAGCCAACGTGTGTGTGTGTGTGTGTGTGTGTGTGTGTGTGTGTGTGTGTGTGTGTGTGTGTTACTTGTGATGGTAGATGTCAGGATCTCGGCTGATTCGATTGTTGAAGCCGATGTACAGATCGTCCCACAGCAGGCCATTCAACACGACGTACCTCATCACATTCACTCTGTTCTTAACCTACACACACACACACACACACACACACACAGACACACACACACACACACACACAGAGTTACATCAATGACTTATTACTTATAAGTCGTATATAAACTTATATAATTTTATATAGATGTAATATTTTGTAATTAGTGTGTTACCTCTATGTAGGAGTGCTCTCTGTCTGGCCTGGTCACGGGGAAAGAAAGATCCAGAAAGTCCACCATGTAATCATATCCGTCCTTCAGCGGCTGGAAATCATCATCTGTCTCAATCACCTGACAACAAAATGACCCACACCAGAGTACACACTTTTGAGTGCTTTAGATTATTACTTAAACATGTTGTATGTTTGTGTAGGATCTCTTGTGTTGACTGAGACGTCACAGGTCCTGTTTATATTTGATGTAACATCACACGACACTTTAATGGGCGGAGTAAAAACAGCAAATGCTGATTCACTTAGTATTTATTTAAAAAAAATCTTTTATTTGTATTTTTGTCTGAGACACGTCTATATATTTTTTATTATTTAGCAATGTTTATTGTGTTCATTTTTGGACAAATTTGTAAAATTTTATACTTTTAATTTTATTCTTATATTTTTTACTTGTAGTGTTTATTTCCTTACGTACCCGTATGACCAGGTTGTAGTTGTGGAACGCAGCCCACTTGTAGTAAAATTCTGTCCAGTGTTTGTGTTTGAAGATTTGGGACGAGAGGGCGGTGTTCAGTTCATCTATATAAATGTTGATGTCCCAGTTGTCCTTAAAGATCTTCGTCCCACTGGGAGGCTCGGTCACTGCGTCCCTGCCCACATGACAGTCACAGAAAAACCAGTCATTATAATATTCATTTATATTCATTTATTCATAGAAATGTGTGTATTAGCACCAAAATGAAAATGGATATTTAAACATATATAAATACTTATTAGCTGGATGAAAGAAGTTTAGCCTGTTGTTACGGAACATACTGTCTACAAACATGTAAATGTATGTAAATCATGGGTTAATTATATAACACAGAGATACATTAACTATGTTATATGTGGCATTTTAAATATATACACACACACACACATATATATATATATATATATATTTAAAAAATTCACATTAAGCAAAATTTTTTTCTTAAAAATTGAAAAAATATGTTGTATCTATAAAATGTTTATTAATGGGGTAAAAATAAATTTGGAAAAAAAGATTAAATTTAAGTGCGCATATACGCATGAACATGAGTTTCCCTAAGTCAGAATTCTCATGTATTACTATCATTACAGGGACACATGCTCCTCATACAGGACTAAACACACACACACACACACACACGCTCGGATAGACGGATGGACCGACAGACAGACAGACAGAGAGATGGACAGACAGACAGGCAGCTGGACAGACAGATGGACAGACAGACAGACAGTCAGGTGGACAGACAGACAGGCAGAAAGATGGACAGACAGACGGACAGACAGGCAGATGGACAGGCAGGCAGATAGACAGACAGATGGACAGATGGACAGACAGATAGACAGAAAGACAGACAGATGGACAGACAGACATACAGACAGATGGACAGACAGACAGGCAGATGGACAGACAGATGGACAGACAGACGGACAGACAGACAGCCGGACAGACAGGCAGATGGACAGACAGAAAAACAGACAGATGGACAGACAGATGGACAGACAGACAGACAGAAAGACAGACAGACAGACGGACAGACGGACAGACAGACATACAGACCCTTGTTTGAGGGCGAGACACAGGTCCAGGACGGCGCCTGGTACAGGAGTCCAGGTGAAAATCTCAGGACAGGTTTGTTTAATCAGTTTGTTCAGTTCCACAGGGTTGTTCTTCTTGTTTGTATCCTTTATGTACCTAAAACATCAACAATCATTCCTTTAACTGTTCACTTCCTGCCCTCGATTTGGAGCACAGCCATGCACACACAAAGGAAAATGTCTCTCCTGACTGCAGGTTTGAACAGTTAACAGTGGGTAAGACAGGAAATGATGACACACGCTCAGTGTTCCTTTACTTATTAACACATCATTGCTCACGTTATACAGTGCCATGCGTAAGTATTCACCCCCTGAACTTCTCCACATTTTGCAGTTGTGTTGTTCAGAGCAGAAATGATTTGAATTGGGATTTTATGTCACAAATCAACACAAAACCTTCCATAATACTGAAATGCAGCAGAAATAATAAATATCATTTGCTGAATGTTGTGAGTGGATAAGTATTTGCACCCTAACTTAGTTCTGGTTTTAGTTCATCAGCAGTGACATGATTCAATTCAATTCAGTTTTATTTGTATAGCGCTTTTAACAACAGACATTGTCACAAAGCAGCTTCACAAAAGTATATAAATGATGATGGTCAAGCTGTGTAAGCATAGTGTCACATGATCTCAGGATTAATACACTTGTTCCTGGAAGAACCCAAAGTGTGTTAGAGGACCCTAAACTCAAGGTGTGTTCTTCATGGCTGCGGTTGCGTGTGAACAGCGCCTCCCATCTGAGCTGTGGATCGCTCCAGCTCCTCCAGAGTTCCCATGTCATCTTGGATGTTTCTCTGATTAATCAGAGAAGCTTTCTTCTAGTCAGAATCACAGTTGTGCATTTTCTTTCCATTTTTAATAATAGATTTAGTGGTAATGAACACTTATGCAGGTCTCTTTATTCACCTGGTTTCAGTCAGGATACCAGCTGAGAAACTTTTCATTTAAGAAAATAAACTCACACAAACCACATCAGAACTTCAACAAAGATGATGTGTTTGAATTCATACACACAAACTCATAAGAAATGGTACAAATGCTAACCCTGCCTCTAAGTTACTTTAAACCTGAACTGTGAAATGTTAGGAAATGTAAAGATCATATGTTAAAGCTGTTATATTAAAAACTCTCTAAAATGTACAGCATTGTTTAACAGAAATAAACTACAAACATCAACATTAAAACACAGTCCATAATGTTATCACAACAGAGTAGAACACTGCCTGTATTCACTCAGGTTTCAGACACTACATAACTAAATATGTCTGCATTAGCTAATGTTTACTCTGTCAGTACTGAAACGAATTCCACATGAAGGAACAGGAATTACTCCGTAATAAATTATTAGTACTCCATAAATGTTAGTGACATCATGTAGGTCATCACTGCAGGTTTTTGGATTGTATTATTATTATTATTATTATTATTATTATTATTATTATTATTATGACGACCTGTCAGATGGATGAGCCTCTGTGAAGTAGCCAGCGATCGGGCTGTACACTTTCGGCCGCAGGGACTTCACTAGCTGAGCTTTATAGTTCAGCAGCTTCCTTCTCTCGGTTTTGATAAAGTTTTCCTTCCAGCTCTCTGTGGGACACAAACACACACACACACACACACACACACACACACACACACACACACAAACTGTTTGTAAATCCCAAGCACTAATCATAAATGCAAAGCAGACATTTCCAGGTCTCCTCCATTGTGTTTCGTCTTTTTTTTATGTGAAACGGTTCACTGTTTAATGTATACTGTAACTAAGGTTCATAAAAGTGCTGTACAAATAAAGACAATGTATGTGCACACATACACCCGGCTCTGTAGGCGTAGTCACACTGAAAAATGCAAGTGATTATTCACATCGCAAAAGATATTTTTGCATCGCATCTTTTCACACTGAGCCTCATGGACATTCCTATCATTCTCTGTAAAAAAATTTACCCATGATAAAAGCAAGTAGAGTGTAGTAGCGCAAGCATTTATTTATAGATGTACAGTTCATTTATTTGCTAAGCAATAAAAATGAAAAACACAGCTAAAACCAGAACCTACCTCTAAACTCACAGTTTCCTTCAGCACTGTGTTCAATATAAAGACATCAGTGCTGATATCAAATCTCATTATGACATAATGAGCAGGTATTAAGCAAGAGTATGTCTGTGGATCTGTGACTGCCGAATTTCATAGACTTTTAGAATTTCTGCTACTGGTTCCTCAGTGGAGGATCTCAGCCAGTGGAGGAACTCATCACCATCTCCTTTGAACTTCTCTTCATTATTGATGTTCCTGTCAGGTTGGGTGATGTCAAACTGTTGTTAGTTTCATCTCATTACTACCTCTTACCACCTGCTCTCTCAAGACATTTTTCTGACAAAAGGCAGGAGATGATCCTGCAGTTCCCCCAGGTCAGAACCTCAATGGAACCTTGTTCATAATCTGCAAAGAGAACCCTCTGGGCTTAGCTTGTCTTAGCAAGTGAGGCATGGGATCTTCACTCCTGCACAGGTGAAGATTAATAACTACATCAACAGGTCGTTTGTGGACTGGCAGGACCTGTCGCAGTCCTGCCCTACCAGTGCCTCAGGCTCCGTGCTCAGGAGTGGAGAATTCAGTGTTCAGTATTGTGTTTGTGGGATCAAAGCATGAAGAGACCTGAGACAGCATTCTCATCAAAACAAAAGTCTGTTTGCCCCGGGGTTCATTGCAAACTCTCATCACCATTCCAACCATTCTCTGAGAGGGAAACACACTGCTTGCCTTCAGAGAACAAAGACAACAACTACATTCCAGGTACATAACTTTTTCTTTTGTCACATAGAATTACCTGAGGTACAAAGTCTCCAGGTCTATTCTGAAACCACCTCACTGCTCACAGACAACACACCTACATGCCTGGAGATCAGAGTTCACAATACTGTCTCACCAATACCACATCAAAATCCACAGAAAGACAGACTGAGAAAGAGAAACATAGAGAAAGATAAGTTGATCTGCAGACAGACAAGATGTCACTGATCAGCAAACAGATGAAATATCAGACAGACAGACAAGCATTCAGACAGAGAGAGAGACAGATCAGGAACAGCCAGATCAGCAGACAGACAAAGACAGACAGAGTCAGACAGACAATGAGACAGAGATAGAGAGACAGACAGATAGACAGACAGACAGCTCACCAGTGTATTTTCCTCCAGTGAAGGTCATGGGGAAACCTGAAGCTCCTCCAGCGAAGTCACTCATCATCACGTCCACTCCGTGTGGGAGGCGGCCATTATTGGGGCGTGTACAGTCCACTGTGTTCAGGATCATGTGACCTAAGGGGTATGATGTGTGAATATTATTACAATGTAATATTAATAATAACAACAACAACAACAACAACAATAATAATGCCAGTGTCAGCGTGTGACTGATCATCTACTTTAACTGTAATTATAACTGTGATTAATATAAACATCACCTTTATATTCCACAATAATGCAGGTGTCCATCTCTGGGTGAATGCCGTCCATCAGGATCATGAACCGCAAATGTTCATCAACCTGAACACACAAGTAACATGTTACACACCTGCTCAACTCAACATCTACCTGAACTGTGAGCTAAGATTGCGTTTACAAACTACTAAACATCAAGTTGTGCAATATTCAGCGTAAGTAAAACTACTCCGTGATTCTGTTCAACGTTGCCTGAGACATAATTAGCAATGTACTACCCAAAAAAGTTAACCTTGATAGGATATTTTACTCTTGTCAGTGAACTTAAATGAGGATGTAGTTTGCAGGTGTTTGTAGTTATTTCATGAGAACGCAAACATAAAATACAAATACAACTGATGGATAAACTGAGTCGGTGGTTTACTGTAAAGGACAATTCTTTTGTGTTTGATTGGCTGATGGGGTGAAATATATCTCTGATCATTTTACACGTTACTAATTATACCTGAAATTCTACACTGTGCTCCTCTCAGGGACCGTTTAGGATTGACTTTACACCAGACTCACTTTTGGACTGGCTTTGAACTGATGAAAAACTGCATGCTGAGACTGACAGAACAAAAACTGACACTTACGTTCTGCCAGATGCCAAATGGAACAACATTGATGTTCGTCAGCTTCACGCCGCTTTTCTCAAGATACCTGCGAGGCAATGCAGTGAAATAAAAACATTATACTCCTTTAACTGTTTCACCAATTTCCAAACAAATGAAAGTGGGCACTTACCAGAAAACGGGACGTTCCGTGTTTCCAACGTATATCGGTAAATCTGATCTTCTCTCAGCGAGTAACTTCAGTGTGGGATAGCTGCAAAAAGCACGAAAAGATGCACTTTAAACACCCTATAAAACACGCAGGATTTATCCTGCAATAAAACATTACATCTTAAAAATCACATTACATCTTTTTTTACAAGTAAAAAACATCTTAATTATAGTCAGATTTATCCAAAATATGCCAAACCTATTTCCAGACATTTTTTAAAACTACTACTACTTTAATCACTTCTTATTCTACCAGCAGATTATTTAACTTCTTTATAGAAACAAATGACTAAAATTAGCAAAATTATCTGCCAATAGAACAAAACCTTTCAAGATGAAATCAGTCAGATTTTCTGGAAATAAGTTTAATAATCTTATAAACTTATAATAGGAAACACTATGACGATGAGATGAGACGCTATGATGACTATATTTAACCAATTTTCGCAAAAAAAAAAACTTGCCATGTTTTTTTCAATGTAACTGTATAGTTACATGAATATTCCTCATGATTATATAAATATTCTGTATAACATACAGGCAGTGGTGCCTGAGGTGGCTCAAGGACACTTGGCTGGTGTGAATCATACATTTTTATAAGTAAATATGTGAATATTTGTCCTGCTAATTGACCGCACACGATGGTCATTCATTGTAATTCAGCACAGAGATTCATCGCTCATCATGGACGGCAGATGCAGATGTCATGGGTGTTGTGTATTGTGGGCTGGTAAAGCCACTGTATTGGTTGTACTCAGGGTTATGGGTAATGTAGTATGTTTATACCAAGGGAATTAGCATCCACGAGGCATGCGAAAAAGTTGGTCTGTTTTTCACCTGCTACCAGTTTATTAAACGGAGCTGTAACAACAACACCTCGAAGGCCATGTACCTCTTTGTTAGTGGCAACACGCAATAATGGGGTTCTGTAATGCTTGGCGCACAATACAACAATCCTCCCCTGTTGTGGTCTGTCTCAGGTGACCAGAACGACTGTGAACAACATCGGGCCACTGTGATCTGTGTGCTCCACATGCCGTGCAATTGTATGATACGAGCACCCGGCCTCAGGCAAACCCACAATGCGAACCCTATCAACCTCTGTCAAGTGCTGGTAATGCTGTCTAATGCATCTATGATATGCTATTACTGAAAGCAAGTTTAAAAAGATCAGGTGAGCCGATGCGGCTGAAGAGCCTGGCTCATGGGCCCGACAGTGACACCTTGGCAGTACCAGGACTCGAAGTCACAACCTCCTGCTCAGGAGTCCCGAGCCACATCTTCGGCTCCACGTGTTCACCCTTACGTTACTTTCTCAGCCGCTGTGTCGTGTTTTTTGGGATGTTGCTCAGCATATGCCAATCGGTTCCTGACTTTTTGGACCCCCTGTAAATCAGACATCAGGTGTAATGCTAATGATGCATTGTTACCTGAGGTGGTCCGAGTGCATGTGGCTGATGTAGACCAGATCTGCAGCATAGAGTCTCACCAGCGCATCAGATGGGGGTTCGTGTAAAAGCCACCACCCGCGAGCGAATGCTGGACCCACCAACCACGGATCAAACATCATCCGCTTCGACCCTGCCTTCACTTCCACACATGCGTGTGTGATATAAGTCAGCTGAGGACAAACACACACACACACACACACACACACACACACACACACACAGAGCAGGTATGTTTTCAGTAGATCATCCCAGAACTAACTTCCTGAGATTCCTCCTGGAGTTCTCTCGTGTGACCCCCTACAGAGGGACTGAGGAACTCCACTGGTTTATCCTGCACCACATACACACTCAGAACTACACACATATACACACCAGCTCTGGGCTTTAACTTCAGAGTTCCTGATGTGTTCCTCTCTAAGTTATAAACATAGTGTAAAGTCATGTTTCAGTCTTCTCACACTCTCTTTCCTTATTCAATCACTCATCTCTTTTATTAGCTCTTTCTTTATTAGCAACAAATCCACACACACACACACACGCACACACACACATCCAACCACACACACACACTCACCCAACCACACACACACACACCCAACCACACACACACACACCCAACCACACACACACACACCCAACCACACACACACACACCCAACCACATATACACACTCACCTACAATCCCCTGAGGCTCAATGAGCAAGAATTAGGTGAAGCTAGGCCAACCAGTCCTGTCCTCTGTGTGTGTGTGTGTGTGTGTGTGTGTGTGTGTGTTTTACCGTAACCTCCCCAGGCTGTAGTTCCTCAGCAGGTCTGGGATCAGCTGTCCATGGGTCAGGAGGGTCCAACTCCACAAACTCCAACCCCCCATCTTCACAAAGTACCACCTCTATACACACACACGCACGTACGCACGCACACACACACACACACGCACGCACACACACACACACACGCACACACACACACACGCACACACGCACACGCACACACGCACACGCACACACACACACACACACACACACGCACACACACGATATGGTAGCATTTATAGGAATCAGATATAACACTGTCTCAAATACTCGCTTATAATCAAACAGTCATTGAAAAATAATCCCATATTCAGGGCTAAAGTGCAGCAGCGTCGGCTTTAAACCGCGCGTGAGGAAGAGAATTAAGCTTCTTTCAGCTTCATGATGGAAAACAGCTACTGAATTAGTAGAGAGAAATGCACCTTTTGCGGTTACAGTGTTTAATGTTCACGTGTGTTTATAAATACTCCTGCATGCGAGTGTGTAGAGGATGGAAAATAACGGAGAGTGGATAAAACAAACCAAGAACATTATTGTCTTTAATTAAATGATAATCTAAGTGCTGAGTCTGTGCATGTATAGTTACTGTATATTCAGTTAAATGAATCGGGTAAAAGTGTAGATGAGTGAAGTTTGAATGTAACATCCTGCTCTATGCTAATGCTAAACGCTATCGGAGAAGCGCCATTCAGAAGAGTTACGTCTGTTTGATAAAATCCATCTTAATCAGGAGTTTAAATCAGAAACTAAAGCGTTTCGTGTGACGCTTCCTGTGCAGCGAGTAACAGCTACTATATTTTTTTAAGCCAAACACTTTCTCACTCCTGAACAAGTAGTTATAAAGATGAGAACTTTTATTTTTATTTGTGTTTTTTTCTTAGTAGTGGTATTTTTCCCATGATAATGAAGCAGATACGAGTGCAGATCTTTATTTAAGAAATAAAAGCACCAACAATAAACCAAAACAAAACCATAATCCTAACCATGAGCCCTAGTCAAGAAGAAACATTAGCATCGGTGACACGCAACAAAAGCAAGACTTAATCTCACTACAATTCTTAAATAGCAGTACGAATTGCTATTTCTAATTTCTATCATTTACAGTAAAAATCAATAATTCTACAGATACCATGCATTGTAAAAAAACAATTATATATATATATATGTTAGAGCTAACACGAGCTTCAATTCAGGTTCAATCTCTTTCAGACTCTGGCAACCGTCTCTCTCTCTCTCTCTCTCTCTCTCTCTCCCTCTGTCTCTCTCTCTCTCTCTCTCTCTCTCCCTCTGTCTCTCTCTCTCTCTCTCAATTCAATTCAATTCAAAGAGCTTTATTAGCATGACCATAAACATGTACAGTATTGCTCAAGCATTGAAATGAGACAGTTTCAATAAAACAAATACAGTAATAATAACAAGTTATCTCTCTGTTATCTCTGCAGGTCACTATAGAGGACAGCGACTCAGAGGACGATGTGTCCTTTGTGAAGCCATCTCGGCCTGCACAGAAGTAAGTGTGTTTATTTTGTGTGTGTGTGTGTGTGTGTGTGTGTGTGTGTGTGTGTGTGTGTGTGTGTGTGTGTGTGTACAGGTATTTGCACACTTGTGAGGACCAATTTTTTAGATTTCACTATATTTGTGAGGACACTTTGGGATGTTCCTCACAGTTTTCACATGTTTTGCAAACAAAAATAAGAAAAATAAAAGAGCCAAAAAGTTTCCTTTTCATCACTGAGGTTAAGGTTCGGGGTTTAGGTGCAGCTGTAGCGTTAATTAGCTCCATTAATTATTTTAAATTGATAAATGAATATATTTAGTAATGTTAATTAATTGCTGTAATTTGTTATTATTATTAATAATTATTATTATTATTATAACCTACTGTTATAACCTCTGTACTGAACACCTGATTTACATATTGCACAGGTGAGCTGATGTAAATGATTGCATCAGATGTTAAGCTTTTGTTGTTAGGATATTCGCCGAGCTTAATGATGAGATGTTTTCACTCTGTTAGTGCAGTTTAAAGCTGTTTGGGGCGTTTAGGTGCTCCTGCCCCAGCGAGGCTTGTGTTGTTGATGTAAAGTGCTTCCGGTTGCAGATTTGCACATCATGGAAGAGACGGCTACGTACTTTTGGACTTTACTGCAACTAGAAATTTAAATAGCAAACTTTTATTCAGATACAAGTATTTTTGCGTTTTGTTAGTTGCTGATTTTGAGCTGAGCGTAGCTGTTTAGTTAAGAGCAGGCGTAGCTAATGTTAGCTCGCCAGTTAGTCAGTCTCTCAGAGAAGAAACGACTCCAGAAGTAACTTCATCTTCCTCTTCATCCACTGAGCTGGTAAACAGCTGGTTAATCTCAGTAACACTTCGCTTCGTTCCCACGCAGTTGGACTGACGTTTGTGTTGATCTTGCTCTCGCTCTCGCCTCGCTGCTGTGTGTACGGGGCTCCTCTGCGTCGGTCCTCACAGCGAAAGAGCAAGCAGCCGGCTGGAGCACGCTCTCACTGCCCCTCATGCAATATCAAATAGTGACTGTTAAAATGGAAATTCCTCCTCTGGCTGACTGCCTGTTCTCTCCACCCCAAACCCAGAATCAAAGTGTTAATCAACATTACTAAAACAGAAATCATTAGGAGGTCTTCATGCTCCCAATCTTACCCCAATGCAGAGTATACCCCATGAACTCCCTCAGTCAGATTTACCCTTAAAGCCATAAAATCTCATAACTGCCCGCGGTTTCTAATAAATAAAAAGCCTTTTGTGTTTCCAATATGGAAAATGGGAGGCGTGGCCAGGGCGGGGCTTCTACTGCAAGAAATACAACGTTGTTTAAAATAAATAAAGATGTCCTCTGAAAATGAGGGCTGGTGGTGGGCCTGAGGGAAAAAGCAAACATTCGTTCAGTCGCTTTGATGATTTGTTTTGATTTAAAGCTTTTAACTAAAACTGAGGAGCTCGTTGATGTTCAGGAGGCAGATGGAGATCCTACAGTGTCCCCCATCCACATTCAGCTCTGCTGGGCTATTATTATTACTATTATTATTACTATTATTATTATTATTATTATTATTATTACTATTATTATTATTATTGCTATTATTATTATTATTATTACTATTATTATTATTATTACTATTATTATTATTACTATTATTATTATTATTATTATTACTATTATTATTATTATTATTACTATTATTATTATTATTATTATTACTTTTATTATTATTACTATTATTATTGTTACTACTATTATTATTACTATTATTATTATTACTACTACTATTATTATTATTGTTACTACTGTTATTATTACTATTACTATTATTATTACTATTATTACTATAATTATTATTATTACTATTACTATTATTATTATTACTATTATTATTATTTATTATTACTATTATTATTATTACTTTTATTACTATTATTGCTATTATTATTATTTATTATTACTATTATTACTACTATTATTATTACTTTTATTACTATTATTACTATTATTATTATTTATTATTACTATTATTACTATTATTATTAATTTTATAACTATTATTACTATTATTATTATTATTACTATTATTATTATTATTACTATTAGTAGTAGTACTATTATTATTATTATTACTACTATTATTATTAGTACTATTATTATTAAAGCATCCTCTAACTGCACACACAGTGTGATGAATACAAGCTAGCTGGCAAAATAACAGGAAGTCTTAGACAAAACCTTCGTGCTGAGTGACTCC
>JAQMYM010000004.1:78706-90844 GCA_030014255.1 Parauchenoglanis ngamensis
TGTGTGTGTGAGGGAGTGCGTGTCTGTCTGCGTGTGTGTGTGTGAGGGAGTGTGTGTCTGTCTGTGTGTGTTGTGGGGTGTTGTGGTGTGTGCTGGGGTGTGTTGTGGTGTGTGTTGATTATGAAGAGCAGATGAAGTTGTGTACTGAGTAAAGTGTGCGAGAGATATAATGCAGAATAAATGTGTTGACCTTTTAGAAATGTCTTCAGTGATTTTCTCTATAACTCGTATAAACAGTCGCTTGTCCCGGGTTCAGTGATGCAACTCTTCTGGAAAGATCAGAGTAATTGTGTTTCCCCACGACTGACATTTTAGTGGCCACAGTTTTACCTGCAGATCCACACTAAGCTTGGGAAATCCATCCAATTAAAAAACATATATAAAGGAAAAAACATTTCAGAATTCAGAGCAAAAAACACCATAAGAACCCACAAGTGAATCCAACATGGCTGCAGAGAACACTGATGTTAGGCTTGGAATAATCTGGGGTTGGTGTTGGTATTGCTACTGTTAGAGAAGGTGTTAGTTTTGGGATTATTACCATTCAAGTTTGGTGTTAGAACTATTAATACTAGTGTTGGTGTTTGGATTTCAGATTTAGGGTCTGTATTTACATTACATTAATGTTGAGATATTAGTGTTAAGATTGGGGTTGGGATTGCTAGTGTTTGTCTTAGAGTTGGTATTAAGTTTGCTTGTCTTAAAAGAGGTGGTAGTGTTGGGATTATTAACGTTTGGATTAGGGTTGGTGTTGGGATTGCTAGTGCTATGGTAGGTTTTTGGATTATCTGTGTTTTGCTGCTGGGATTACTAGTGTTTGTGTTGGTTTTGTGATTATTAGTGATAGTGTTGGGATTATTAGTGTTAGGACAAAGGTCAGGCGATGTACAACCGTTCAAAGAGCAAGACTACGATCACAAAACCAGAACTAGGAAACATGAGTAATGGCTTGGTATGTCAGATGATACACAGCAAGCTGAATAAATACTTTGTGGTGTTTGTGTTGGGAGTGTGTGTATGTAGTGTGTAGAGGTGCTCGAGTCCAGGTGTGTGCAGTCAACAGGAGTGGTAGTGTTGGTGTCAAGGTTATTAGTGTTAGTGCTGGGATTATTGGTGTGTGATTGATTTTTCTGTCTGTTCACTGATACACAGTTTCATTTTAGTGCCATCTCTAAAGAGAATGAATGAAACCACACACACACACACACACACACACACACACACACGCATGGGAAAAGTGACAAATGGTGAGTGAATAAAGTGCATTTATTAGCTGTTAGCGGTGGTTGCTGTACAGGGTAAAGATCAGGGTTATAAACATGAAGCACTTCATTATGGGAGTCGTGTGGAAGCTGATGGATTGGGAATGAGCAGAGAAGTGGACATCGGGTGTACAGAGGCAACACTGCGCGTACTCTCTGTTTCAAGATGCTGGTGTAATATAGACGCCCCAAAACCTCACCTGTAATTAGCAGCTAATTACTGGCACCTGCTGGGGAACTGATAAAACTCTCAGCCACGCCCACTCTTTTTCTCTTTTCCTTCTCTTGCAGTAGCCATCCTGGCTCCTTTACCCCGTTAATCATAATAATAATAATGGAATTTAAAACATTTGCATTTTTGTAGGAACAATCAAATGGTAATATGGATGACCTCATAAACTAACAAATGAATAACGACAAACAGAAAGACAAATTAATTAATTAATTAGAGAAAAATTAAGACAGATTAATAAATAAAATAATTAAAAAATAAAGACACAGAAGCATAAATAAAAAATAAATATATCAATAGAAAAAGTGATAATAACTAATTAACTAACAAACTAAATAAATAAATAGAAAGATTACTTAATTAAACCAATTAATTAATTAATTGAATAAGGCCGTTTATGGCTTTATTTTTAATTGTGTAGCGTTTTTATCAGCAGACATTGTGACAAAGCAGATTTACAAAAAAACTAGAAATAAATTCAGTTCTACAAATAATTATTTGGATTTAAAACATTCCCCCCTGTTGTCTCTGACTCCTTATAGATTATAGATAAATAAAAAAACCAGTGGATTTGATTATATTACATATTATCTCTCATTCTCTTTCTCTTTGTATCTATTTTTTCTTCAATCCTCATGTCATTTTTTCATATGTAGATAGATAAACAGATATTTAAACATACTGATGTTTTATAAAATAAATAAAACAGGCCGTTCGGTATCTGAGTGCTTCTGCACACGCTGAGGACTCGTACATGATTCACTTCAGAACACAAACCTAAATTATATAATAAAACAAAAACAAGCTAGCTAACTTCATAGCCCCACCCACATATCACACTGCTGCCACTGTTTTGCTTAATTTTTTTAGTGACTTATTTACATACATGTTAAACGATAAATTGTGTCTGTTTAGCCCAAATCAACGTCATTGAATTATAATTGTTTTGTCACAGCTATGTGTAAATATCGATCAGTGCTCGTTATCATGGTTATGTTAAACTGTATAAGCAGCGCTGATTTCAAACTGTGACTAGTGAGAATTACTCTAAATTACATTTTACCAGTGCTAAAGGTTTCATTTACACCCACACCAGCTGGCCAATCAGAAGCGAGGATTTCCAAACGAAGAAACGGAGGCTGAATGAGTGTGAGTAAAGAAAGTGTAAAATGATTTTTTGACTGAGCACACACCTCCTGTCGACTTCACATCTTCTCCAGCTGTGTGTGTGTGTGTGTGTAAGACAGGTTCCTGTATAGATTCATGGGCAGACAGACAGACAGACAGACAGACAGGTGGAGGTAAAATCAATGGCATTACATCTTCCTCCTCTCTTATGTGTAAAAGGCTCCTGCTGCTCACACGACGATTGGCCATTTAGGGCCTCAGTTGCTAAGCAACCGTCCAGCGGCGGACCATGAGGGCAGGGCTATATGACGCCACGGCAACTGCAACATGGCTGCAAGCTCTAATCACATTCAACATGTGGAGGAAATGACTGAACAGAGGCAGCACTTCTCCACTCTCAGTCTCCATCCTCGGTATTCTCTCCATCACTTATTTTTCTGTCCATCACTCTCTCCCATTCTTTCTATTTCTGTTCTTTCTCTATTACTCTCTATTTTCTCTCTCTCTCCCCAATTCCTGTTTCTCATTGTTCTGTTTTCTGTTCTCTCCCTCCATGTTGCTCAGTTCTCTCAATCATCTTCAGCTCATTCTCTCTCTCTCTCTCACTCTCTCTCTGTCTCATTCTCCCTCTCCTTGATTTTGTATGTTTGCTTTAATGCATATATAAAATGTAGAATAGAGTGGGTGGAATTCATGCAAATAAGTTCATTTAGCTCCCACAGCAGGATGTACTGCAGCCAGAAGGTCACCTCAGGAACTGATACAACAGGACAAAGACAACATCAAACACAGTGTGTGTGGTGCTCTTATAGGAAAATAATCTGAGATTGGGTGGGGTGATGAAACAGAGTTACTGTTACCACCCCAAAGTTGATTATATTCTTAGAAGTGTTTTTTTCCTCTCACACCACAGCAATTTGGCAACAATGAAACATTTTTAATAATTAAAGAACAAAACATCATAGTTTTTATCTGTTTCTAGTTACTTTTAATGTGAAACAAGTTACTTCCTGATCTCCCCTACATTATAGCAGCTATAAACAGTCTTTCCCCCACAAGCCCCTCTGATTTCTCTCTCTTGAAAATAAAACTTTCACATTGATAGATTTAACATCACATCCACATCCACACATAGATTCTCCTACTCTGTGTTCATATCACATTTTGAACATTTTTGTTTGTGGCTCACTGCCCTGAAGCTCAGCTATTACACTTAACGCATAATTATGCACACATCTGGCAAATTTCACGTTCTCTTTGAGAGCTGAACTTGTTAAGGCTATGAAGAACAAAAAAAACTTGTTTAAATATCGTTTGCTCCATTTGTTGAAGTACTTGACTGCTCCTTGTGGAGTACAACAGTTTTCCTGTCACTGTTTGATCTGAGAGATTCGTATAGTGATGTTAGAGTTGATGGTTTGCATCTACACACACACACACACACACACACACACACAAAAAAAAAGGGATCCATGAGCACAGAACTCTGCTTGTGACAGAAGAGACAGGGAGCGTGGGGAACACCCAATTAAACACTCAGCTGAGTAAACACGTTAGGAGAGAACCCACACACACACACACACACACACACACACACACACACACACACACACACACACACACACACACACACACTGTCTCTCCATGACCTTGCTGTATCGGCTCATGTGTGATGTTAGAGAGATACCTTTTATATGCTAATTTTCAGACAACCATTGGCTCTCACACTGATCTCACACACACTCGGCTCTTTCAGCAGTAATTTATTATCATTTTAAAACAGCTGTGATGCTGTACTTCTCATTCAGACAGTACCACATGTTCATAACTCAATGTTAAAAGTGTGTATTCATGCTCAGTATACTGCCATCTACATCTTGTGGGCAGATTTTAAAAAAGGCATATACTTTTGGGATGGAGCACAGGCATATGAGGGGGCAGGCTAAGGGTGTGGTTACTGTTGAAGGATAGATTTACGTATCAATATTAGAAACATACATCAGTATGTTTCACTATATGTTTTCATTATCTGATCTTTAAGACTGTAGCTGCAATTTGTAACGATATCCATTTTCCTCTTATTTTTCTTTCCCCAGTTTGTGGCTTTTGCCTCTTTGTTCTTCATCATGGTCTCCATCACCACCTTCTGCCTGGAGACTCATGAAGCCTTCAACACCATCATCAACAAGACAGATGCTTTAAGGAACGAGAGTGTGCTTGACTTGATGCCTCAGTATGAGATTGAGACAGATCCAGCACTCACATATGTTGAGGGCGTCTGTGTCCTCTGGTTCACCTTTGAGTTCCTGGTGCGAGTGACATTCAGTCCTGATAAACTGGAATTTGTCAAGAGTGTGCTAAACATCATCGACTTTGTAGCCATCTTACCATTTTATCTTGAAGTCGGACTGAGTGGTTTGTCATCTAAAGCTGCAAAAGATGTCCTGGGTTTCCTTCGAGTGGTCCGCTTCGTACGTATTCTCAGAATCTTCAAGTTGACTCGTCACTTTGTTGGACTGCGGGTTCTCGGACACACCCTGCGTGCCAGTGTAAATGAATTCTTCCTCCTCATCATCTTTCTCGCCCTCGGTGTCCTTATCTTTGCCACAATGATCTACTACGCAGAGAGGATCGGAGCCAATCCCAGTGACCCGACTGCCAGTGACCACACTATGTTCAAAAACATTCCCATAGGATTCTGGTGGGCTGTAGTCACCATGACGACTCTAGGGTATGGCGACATGTACCCTCAGACATGGTCAGGAATGCTGGTAGGGGCACTGTGTGCCCTTGCAGGTGTGCTAACAATAGCAATGCCTGTTCCAGTCATCGTCAATAACTTTGGCATGTATTACTCGCTAGCCATGGCTAAGCAGAAGCTACCAAAAAAGAGGAAGAAGCACATTCCACAGGTGGTGCAAACTGCATCCCCATCCTTCTGCAGGACTGATCTGAGTTCAGCCTGCAACAGCAACCCTGTTGATCTGCGTTTGGGACAGAGTCGAGGGCTTGAGTGCCACCGATCAGGTGAGTAAAGGAACAGAGATGTATGTAGTAGTAGCGAGAGTGAAGTAATTTTTGTTCTTTGCTAAATAAGCCAAGATATTTTCAAGAAGAAATTGCTAAATTAAATAATTTTGGTTTATTGAATTGATAAAGCAATGCTAGTGTTTATGTTAATTTGTTTCACTCTCCTGTCGGAAATTGTGCCCATGGTTTGAAGATTAATCTGAACAAGAACTCATCTACTGCAACTCACTATAATTTCATTCATTATTTTATCCATAAAAAATTACTCTGCAAAATTAATGATGTCTTTGATTAAGATACATCTCCTCTGATGTCCTCTATGCAAAAAAAACAACAACTTTATGTAGCCATTAAAAGGACATTATTATTTTTTTTTTTATATAGTGTCATATTCATGTATTTACTATTGGCCTAGAATCTTATTCCATAGTATTTTTGAATGTATTTATAGCCAAAACATAAATTTCAATGCTTAAGAGCTTTTAAAGCTTAAGTCTGTAGTTACACCTGAATGCCAATTCTGAATATAGCCCTAAGAGAAGAAGGACACACATTTGATAAACTGATGTGTAAACAGTTTACATCACTCCAATTTATTACATTTGGCTTTCACTGCAGTGTTTATAATCTGTTCCAACCAGATGTTGTTCTAAATAAAACTGGAATTGACCTAAAAAAGCTGTGATAGATCAGCTCACAGACGTCAGAAGTCTTGTGTGGGGTCAGGGGTCAGTACTGTGTTTTCTCAGTATCTCAGAAGGCATCAACAGTCCCTCCAGACAGAGAGGATATTTTTAGGTCCAGCCTACTTTTAGGAAATTTTCACACATCTAAAATTACCTTCATGCAGTTCTGTGATGTGGTTTAAGATATTTCATGTGAGTTTGTGGCAGTGTGAATCTGTTAGTTTGGTTTGTTTAGTGTGTTAGGAATATATGTAGATAAATGTATATATTCATAAGTTTATATTCAGAATGTATATACTTTTATGAGGCTGATTTGTGACAATATCTGTTGTTAAAAGCGCTATACAAATAAAATTGAATTGAATTGAATTAGTTTGGACCAGTGGTTGTTTGGATCAGTGGTTGTTTTGAGTTTGAACCATTGTTTATTTTGATCAATGTGTTTGGGCCAGTCTATTTTTGAATTGGTGCATATTTTGACCATTGCAAATTTGGACCAGTTTGTGTTTAGGCAAATGTGAGTTGGGACCAATGTAAGGTTGTGAGTTTGGACCAGTGTGAGTTTGGGCCAATGTGTGTTTGGCCAAATTTGTATTTGGACCAGTGTGTGTTTATACCAGTGTGAGATTGGGCCACTTTAGGATTGGGCCAGTGTTAGTATTTGCCAGTGTAAGTTTGGTACTTTGTGTGTTTTGACCACTGTGTGTTTGGGCCAGTGTGTCTTTGGATCAGTGTGTTTTTGCATCTGTGTGAGTTAGAGACCAGTGGGTTTTTGGGCCAGAATGAGTTTGAGCCAGTGTGTGTTTGAACCTATATGTTTGTGCCAATGTGAGGTTGCGAGTTTGGATTAGTGTGAGCTTGGGCCAGTGTTTGTTTGGGCCAGTGTGTGCACACTGAACCAGTGTGAAAATGGGCCAGTGTGTGATTAGGCCAGGGTATGTTTGTGCCAATGTCTGTTTGGACCACTGTGTCTTTGAGCTAGTGTTGGTTGGGGTCTGTGAGAATTTGGACCAGTCTGTGTTTGGGCCAGTGTGTGTTTTGACCAATGTGTATTAAGGGCAGTGCATGTTTGGGCAAGTGTGTGTTTCGACCTGTGTGTGTGCACCAATGTGAGTGTGGACCAGTATGTTTGGATCTGTGTGTTTGGGCCAGTGTGAATTTGGATCAGTGTGTGTGTGGGCCAGTGAGTTTGGACCAGTTTGTGCTTGGGCAAGTGTGTGTCTGGACCAGTATGTGTTCAGGCCATTGTGAATTTGGACCAGTGTGACTTTAGTCTAATTTGAACCAGTGTGTTTGGATCTGCATGTTTGGGCCAATGTGAGTTTGGGCCAGTGTGGCTCTTGACAAGTGTGTGTTTGGAATAGTGTGATTTTGGATAAGTGCGAGTTTGGCCCACTGTGTATTTAGCCCGGTGTGCATTAATACCTGTTTTCATTTGGACCACTGTGTGTTTTGGCCAGTGTGCATTGTACATGTACATCAGTGTTTTCAGCTGATTTTGATAATTTGAGTGATGGTATGTTTGACCACAGTTAATTATGGACAAGAGATATTAAAGTGTAGACGTGTTTCAGGTGGAATTATTTGGGACAATGTGTGTTTTTGACAGACTTTTTGGCCTTTTTAACCAGAGTGTATATTTTTGCTGGCTAAACTAGGGTTAGGATGTATTTGCACCCTAGTGTGTATTTGACTTGGGTGTTTAGATCACTGCTATGTAAGACAGTGTGGTTTTGAGGCAGTGTATACTGGATATAGAATCCAATTAAGCAAGAGGGTTTTGGGGCCTGAATGTATTTGAGCCAGAATGTATGTGAATCAGGGAGTGTGTTGGCTGGACAGTGTAATCTGATAAAGTGTTTTTGGGCCAGGTATGTTTCACCATAGTTTAATTCAAACTGTATTTGCTTATTTACTCCTGTGGGTATTTCGATGTTTAGATATTTAGATAGGTGGTGTTCTTGAGCTTGTATTAGGCGATACTTTGTTTGGATCAATATGTATTTGGACTATGGTGTGCTTGTGCCAGAATTCTTCTGGGGCAGGATGTGTTATTAAAAATAAATGATCAAAATAAAACTGATATGTTTCAGATAGTTTGAGTGTGTTTTTTTCAGACTTGTGTAGTTATGACTGCATTTTATAACTGTAATCCTGGAAAGGTTTTCTCTCCTTTTCCCTGTCCTTGTAGATATGACAATTTATTTTAAGGCAAACAGCTGGTGACTTTGGAGATGTTCCTCTGAGGGAGAGGAGGTTTGGAAGCTGGAAGCTGACTGAGTGTGTGAGTGAGTGTGTGAAGTGTGTGAAGAAAGAATGGTGTGATTCAAGGCTGTGGCTAATTTTGGCTCAGAGTGTTTGCTGCCTTTGTCACAGATCTTAGGACTTAGCTGTGTCTCAGCTCAGACATATGGGACATTAAATAATGTTCCAGCACCTTGAGTAGAGCAAGAGATATAACTGAGAAACATGACATCATGGTGATGTTTGATGTATAGAAAAAATATAGCATAAATTAATCTCCAGAAAGAGAATGGTATTAAATACAACCTCAGCTACATTAAACTAAATATAATGAATACATTTTTATAAAATATAACATTGAATTGGACAATTTAATATTAAGGCTGAACTGTGGTGGATATGTAAGAAAAATAATCAGGTTATTGTCTTTGTTACAGTTCTTCTAATTATTATTAGTGTTATTCCACACTCACTAGTTTCAGAATTCCTTATTTAAAAAATGTATGGTTTAGATTACCAACTCTCATTAGGAAGGGAATGCAAACACACCTGATAAATGGCACAGTTGTGGGATGTTACAGCTTTGATGTTTTTGATGAAAGTGTAACTGAGTATTTGGCAAGACAATGTGCAGAAATGATGACAATTGTTTTTTTAATTTGAGAATTTTTGAAACAGAAGGGAAAAACAATGCTTAATAATGGGATGAAATCTTTGGTCGGTGGTTCTAGCAGCATGTTTGTGACAAATTACATTACAGACCCTGTATGCCTGGTAACAGTTCAGTGTCTCAGGGGACAGGGACGGGGATGGGTGATGGGGGATGGGGGGGCTCCACCCTTTGGTGCCATTCTATCAGAGCCAGTTATACTGCCAGGAGCTTGATTTCAGTTGCTGTAGTTGTGTTCAGCTGGGGAAGACTTCTTCAAGAAGAAGGCCAAGGGGTGGAGTTTGAGCTTCTCTCCAAACTTCTATGAAAGAATGGCCCCTACACCTGTTTCAGATATGCCTACCTTCAGTATGAAATGCTTGGAGGGGTCATGGTGTTTCAGTATGGTTGCCAAGTTGAAGGCCTTCTTCAGACATTTGAATGCTTGGTTTTTTGAGGAGTTCCACTTCAGTTTATTGGGTCCCTTCTTGAACAGGCATGTCAGGTTGAGGGAATGGTGCTAAAACAGCTGATAAACCTCCTGTAGAAATTTTGTGAACCCAAGGAATCAGAAATTCGCACTTATCCCCTTTCACATGCAGTTGGTTTTCCAGCAAGTGGGCCAGGACCCTTTGGGCATTGTGAACATGTGCCTATTTGCTTTGGGAGTACATCAAGATGCCATCAATAAACATTATGAGAACTTGCCCAGCATGTTGTGTGAAACTTTAGGTGCTTTTGGACCTGAGGAACTTTTTTATAGTTCTTGAACTGTTGGAGGAAGTAGACCCTTTTTTGTGCACTACAGGAATTGGGAATTATTATAGTTCTCAGGATGCTGTTTTAGGGACTTTTTTAGCCCCTACTTCATAGTAGGTACTTTCCCAGTACAATAGGAACCATGAGAGATGTGTGAGTATGGTGAATGGTCCAGATGTAAGTGTTGAGATTCTTTCAGTTGCACAATCAGGGTTTTTTTTTGTCTCTCAGTGTGTATTTAAATTTTAATATAAGATTACATTAACAGGATAAAACAGATTGCTGAAAAATATCCACATGACAGTGGATGAGAGAAGCTGAAACCTGAGGTGGAGTGGTTGGCAAAGTAAAGTGAAACGTAAAAAAAGTTGTCTGTCTGTCTCTTTATCCCGACAAATCCACACGGTACAAATGTAACAAAGAGAAAGTGTGCTGCACGAGGGGCGAATACGCGACATGGCCGAAATCATTACTAAAATCTCTGAAAAAAATCACCAATGGATTTTCTAAATGCCAGACAGTCTATATGAAAAATCTTCTTGTCTTCATATTGAACAGTCAAAGAAAGAAAGAACAAAGCACAGCCTGCAGCACATGTACTTCCTCTGACAGACACAGCATGAGATATGTGATATGTTGGTCAAAATCACTAAAAAATTAATCACTAGTGGATTTTCTAATTGCAAAATAGGCCTTGTCTATATAGGAAATCTTCATGTCTTCATATACAGGGAAGTGAGGGTTACTATAAAAATGTGTTCTGATACAGTTACTAATTACCTGCTAAAAATGTATCAGTAACTTGATCTAATTACCCCAAAATGACAGTAATGTAACTGATGGCGTTCCGTTACTTTTGGATTCCCTCAATACCAATTATGAGGATGATGATGGCATTTTCTCAGCTGGAAGCAGAACCTGCTCTGTGCTGTGATGTTGCTCCCCTTTTCTGATTTAAAGACTAAATAATGGTGAAATTTCCTCCCAGTGAGCACGTGTTTTCACCAGAGGCCTGATAATGACTTGGTGAGTGTAAGATTAGCTCTGATTTCACTCCAGACCCGAGCGGTGATGTGAGACTCGGGACCTGCTGTAATGTGCACATGGGCAGGTAGTGTAGCGCTCGTATTTAGGGCTGAGACTGCTGATTATTATTTTTATTTTTGATTATTTTTTTATTATTATTTTTATTTGATTATTTTTTTGGGGTGTTAATTGAATAACCTTTCCTTGTTTATTCAATTAGTTTTATTAAAAAATATATTATATACAAAAGATATTTATTCAAAATATTTATTTGCATGATTTTAATCAGCACTACAGAACTTTTTCTTACCCAGGTTTAAATAAAAAGCAGCTCAATAATTACAGCATTAGTGTCATTTATCATAAACACAATAAACACTCAGACTAACTCCAGGTGGCGGTATGGAGCTTACAGCGGTTATTGTTATCACTTTTTAATCACTTACCACACTTTTTGAAGCTGCATGTCTGTATTTAAAGCCACGGTTTTTGTGAATGTTAGATGTAATTGCACTATACAGCGCGCCCCAAATGAGGATGGGAGCCCTTATGAATCTGGTTCTCAAGGTTTCTTCCTTTTGTCATCTCAGAGAGTTTTCTTCACCACCGTCGCCACAGGCTGCTCATTAGGGATATATACATATATACATTTATAGATTCATAAGTTTTTATTTGGAACTTATCGTATATCTATATACTTCTGTGAAGCTGCTTTGTGACAATGTCTGCTTACATTTTATTTAATTGATTTGTTCTAATTTCAAGCAGACAAATTCAAAATAAAGATAAAATAAATATCAGCTGCCTGTTTCTCTCACTGAAATTCTCCAATGCTACGTTATTTTTCTTGCTGTGTGCGCACGCGAGCTGAATCGTTTTCAGTGTGGAATCGACTTGTGAATTGAAAGCAGGGTCGGAAAAATATGCTAGCTGAACTATTTACTTTTTTAAGCTAATTGAATCAAAAAGCTTCACAACTTGCTACCTAACAAAACCTAACAAAGCTGTTGTGGCCAATTCCAGCAGGAACATCACGCTTCTCCTTACATTCCCACAAACCAATGATAATATTACTCACATTAAAACACAGGTTATGCCATGAGGCCAGCAGGGTAGTGTACT
>JAQMYM010000004.1:116037-134025 GCA_030014255.1 Parauchenoglanis ngamensis
GTGTGTGTGTGTGTGTGTGTGTGTGCGTGTGTGTGTGTGTGTGTGTGTGTGTGGGGGTGTGTGTGTATGTGTGCGTGTGTGTGTGTGCGTTCGCATGTGGCAGTTTAAAGTCACTGATTGAATTAAGGGAGGAAGCAAAAAAAAGGAGAAAAGGAAGAGAAGATTAATAAAAGAAAAGAAAAGACAATACAGAAAGTATCGTGTATATGGCGATTTGTAGGAATTCTGAAGTTTGAGAGATTTTTGTGGATTTTATAAGCAGAAATAAAAGATCAGTGTATAATTTAAAAAATCTTTAACCTTAACTTCTGAGGAACGTTAATAAAAGTTGACTTATGTAATACATAAATATGAATCAATAGCAATAGCAGTATTACGTACTGGTCCTGTTCTGTACACATGGTTTAAACACTAAAACATCTTAAACAGAAATCTCAGCGTGCGGAGTTCAGCACCTGCAGCCAGCTCACCAACTCTCCTTACTCATTTTGGTGTCAGTATCACTACTGGAATCAACAAGAACCTAAAGTCATGCACTCGTGCACGGTCTGAAAACTGGATGCATCGCTTATGTTAGCAATGTTCAGTCAGGACTGTGTACGAGTCTGTGCTCATTTAATGCATCATAAGGAAGTGTATCTTTTCATCAGACCACGGTAGGATCGTCATATTTCAGGCCTGTGTTCAGGGTGGAATGTGGAGTTGTGGTGCTCAGATCAGATATTAAAGAGGAGTAATTCGTGTCAACCTCATTTTAATAAAAGAGTCCGTCTCATGCGGCTCGCACTGTAACACCTGACATTTCCATCTACAATAAACTCCACTGTAAATACCTGTGTGTGTGTGTGTGTGTGTGTGTGTGTGTGTGTGGAGACTCATGGAAAGCATCTATGACTTCCAAGAACAGAAACTGCGCTGCTGAATTCACCTGGTGAAGTGTTTACTCTCAGTTACTATGTAGCTGAAGATCACAGACAGAAATAAACATCAACAAAAAATGTAGCTGTAAAATCATTCAGTGAAACTGCAGTATGATATTTATCCTGTTGGCCTGTCCACACTTTTACACTTTCCAACAGCCATATTAAATGAACTGAATAAACACTGACTCAATAAATCACCAGTGGCGAAAAGGAAGAAACAGAAAAGCTGAGTTCAGTAAAACAAAGGGAGAAGCCACAAATCCGCCCCGAGCAGGTTTAATATTGCGTCTGGAATACTAAACCTCTCATTACTAAACAAACGATGACTAAATGTATGAAAAGGATAAATGAGTCATGAGTCTCCTCACAGCTGTACTGCTGGAGTTCATCAGCATTCGGTTCCTCTCGGATTCTCCGTTATTGAATCACAAGGTTCAACGTTCAGCTCTCATGGCTTTGCTCATCTCTGCTACACTGACGACTCCTTACTGTACGTCTGGAAATGGCTGCAAACAGAACCGCTCCTGTACACGGCACTCAGAACGCTGCTGCTCACATGGTTCATCACCTCCTGAAGTTCCCTTACATGAAGGAACTAAGGAACTCCTCTGCACTACTGGGTTCCTGTCACAGCAAGAATTAAATCCAAACGCATCTTTGCTTTCCAGTTTATGGACCTGCTCTGGTTCAGAACATGCAGTTCCTGGCAGATGCTCTTCTGAGGTCCAAGCTTCTGCTCCACTCTGCAAAGGTCTCAAGAACATCCTTTTCAGACAATATCTAACAGAAAAAAGGGAGAAGGAGAACCCTATTCAGATGGGATTAGCTTGTGTAATGTACTGCTGGAGTACGGCTGTGGCTGACCGAAGCCATCGGGTCAGTAATTTTTAGGGACTGCTCCTGCCCATGTCTTCAAAGATGACATCTCAGTATTTCTTGCTCATGTTGCCTCACCGGAGATTTGCTTCCCATCGTGTCGCTACAGATCCAGTCTACCGAACTAGCTCGAGAATGATCAGTGTCTTTCAGTGTAAACTTTTAAATGAGCTCCAATATTACATCAAATTTGTGTGTTCATCAAAAACAGTATAGGCTCATTCTAAAGAGAGAGCAAGGAATAATAATAATAATAATAATAATAATAATAATAATAATCTCAGATTTCTGATTGCACACTTTTATTTTAAGACATTAAGGTGGTCATGGAGTGTAGAAAAACGTAGTGATGGGATGTTTTATTCTTAGAAAAGTGTGAGAAAGGGTGAGAAACGTGATTTTTAATGTGATTGAGGTCAAAATACAATAAAAAGTATAAGGGAGAATAAACACGATGTCTCACTTCACTTTCATTGGATTTGTATTTAAACTGGTCATTAAATCACATGACAGGATGAAGGAAGACGAGCTCTGTACTGTAATATGGCATCTGTGTAAATATCTATCAGTTATGAACAGTACACGAAACACTCGAGAACAGTAAACACACACTTTTGTTCTTGTTAAAAATGTAAAAATGCATTTTGTTTGGCATCATATCAACAGAGGGCAGTCTGCGCGTCAGTAAACATTACAATCAGCTCCAACAATACTTCAGCCTTCTCTCCACATTACTGCAGGAAGTTAGCGAGTCACAACAGAACCTACAGGCTAACACGCCATGGGACACTGTATTCCTGGTGAAAACTGTAAATTGTAAAATGAAAAAGGTTAGCTACCATGTCAGGTCAAGCAAATGGTCAATGCTAGCAAGTCTGTAACCTCGCTAAGCTTAAGGGATATGGTCATGTGGTGGATGATCATTGTGAAAACTAAATCATAAACTGAAAAGGATGAACTTAACTTGCAGACTCAGCAACTAGTTATCACTTGTTAGGGAAGCTGATGTCATTTCTACTAAAAAAAAAAAATAAATTATCCTCTGTAAAATGTGAACTTGGCTAACTTGTAAATTAGCCAAGTCAGGGCTAGAGAGAATCATATTGTACAGTAACTAGCTGACAGTAGCCAAGCTAGCAAAATGCAAACTAAAATTTTAATAATGCAACTAGAAAGCATTGGAAAACCATATTTCTGCTAAATCATACAAATTTCACACATTAAAAATTTGAGCTTGGCCAACATGCCAAGTGAAACTGTTCAGTGCAAGTCAGCTTAGCAAGCCAAAGGGACATCCTCCTGGTAGTACTCCTTTTAAATCATAAAAAAAGGCTGTAAATATGAATGAAATGTTAAGCTTCTGAAGTACAGCTCAAGCCTGAAACATGCAGCCTTTAGCGTTTAGTGCTAATACTGCAGACCTGGGAATGAACACGCGGTTATTTAACGAGGATAATGGATTACTGCTATAAAGCCTGCTTTAACGCATCAAACAGAATTAAATCAGAAGAACAGTTTTCATTGATCAGTCATCAAAAATGTAGGAACTTATCCATAAATGTTTCACCACACCTATTCCAGTAAAAGATGATCAAGGTCAAGATCAAAGTGTTATTCATGAAGAGATGATCAACATCGTGATGAGTTTACATGACTGCGCGTGGGTTTACACAATGTGGGTTAGTGCTCGATAACCGAGGAAATAAACACAGTTCTCTGTAGTGAACACAGACTTCTGGACCCAACTGTACACACACACACACACACACACACACACACACACACACACACACCACACACCACACACCACACACCACACACCACACACCACACACACACACACACACACACACACACACACACACACACACACACACACACACCTTTCTGAACTGAATTTCAAGAAGTCAATCTTTCAACACTGTCATGATTAAAATTTTAAAAAGAGAAAAAGTCAAGGCTTTGTCTTGGGACAATTAATAATAATAATAATAATAATAATAACTATCATTAATTAAACAGAAAACATTGACAAATATACAAGCAAGGTAAAACAAGAGTGGCTGCTGCATATATAGCCGTTTCTGTTTTTTTTTTTTTTTAAAGAACACTTCTTATAAAAGGAGAAAAAGCTCTAAAAACAGGCTGTGCTGACGGTGAGATCACACCACCTGCCCCCAGGTACCCCGAGTAACTCTGACGGGGACCGCTGGGGTAGACTCAGCCTGACACTTTGGAGAACCGTTAGCGGATTGGTCTCTGATTTAAAGTAAGACTGGCTAGCTGGGGATGATTAGCCGGGGTGGAGCTAGGCATGGGCAGTAGAATGCTGTGTTCGGTTGGTAGGAATACTCCAGTTTCTGGGCGCCAATTGGAGTAAGGATCATGTGACAATCAAAGGGTCACTACAGGCAAAAGGTCAAAGATTAGGGGTAGATGGATTCAAAAGGGGCAGATAGGAATAGCTGGAAGTGCAGTGAAGTTAGATGAGGGATAGGTTGGAAAAACTGCAGACAAATTGGGAGAGTGGAAACAGAGGTATTCTCATGTAGACCAAGGAACACACAGACAGGGGGCAGAAAGGGGTACGCTCACACAGACAGGGGGCAGAAAGGGGTACGCTCACACAGACAGGGGGCAGAAAGAGGTACACTCACACAGACAGGGGGCAGAAAGGGGTACGCTCACACAGACAGGGTGAACTGCAGTGGACAGGGAGCAGATAAGGCTAATATTTTAGTAGCCTGGGGCAGAATTTAATATTGGTACAAAGTTCTGTTTAAGAAGACTGTGTGGAGACCAAGTTATGGTTAATTAAACTTTGGGCACTTAGTTAGAGTAGGGGGCAGACAGGGCTATACTCAAGCAGACACAGGGCAGGCCAGGGTACACTCAACTGAACTTGGGGCAAACCAGCGTACACTGCAACGGTTAGCCCAGGGTACATTTTAATGGACAGCAGGCAGACCAGGGTATATTACAGATGACTAGGGGTAGACCAGGGTACATTCAAGTGGACAGAGGGCACACAGGGTTACTTTAGATTGGAATGCAGTCAGACCAGGGTAGAGCAAGAGCAGACTGGGGGCAGCCCACTGCAATCCACTCCAGGTACCAGGATACACACCAGCAGACTTGGAGCAGACCAGGGTACTCTCAAGTGGACAGAGGCAGAAAAAGGTACATTTAAGCGGGTAAGGGGCAGACCAGGGTACACTCAGACAGACTGGGGTCAGACTGGACATTGCTGCAGTAAACTGGGAGTGTGCAAATTTGGATTATACTCATGAGCCCAGACACAGTCTGGCCTGTATTGTAGTATACTGAGACAGGCTGGAGACAGATGTAGGAAAGTACAGGGTGCGCTGGAAGAGACTGGGTCAGTAGGATGCTGACTTTAGTTGGTGAGGGTACTCGAGGCTCTGAAGTAGGATAGGAACTTGAAGCACAAACTGACGACAAAGTACCAGATGTTTCTGGCCATCTGAGAGCGAGCGATAAACACACGCCAGATAAAGACCAGCAGGACGGTGTTAAATGTGTAACGGATGTTCCTCAATCTGAAAGAAAAATAGTGAAAGTTATTATTTATACACGATGATGAAAATAAAGCTTCTATAGCCTGAATGTAAAGCGTGTCTTACTTGCGCAGGTGCTGTCTGGCAGCAGGAATATCAGCCATGTCCTCGTTCAGTACATACTTCTTGGTGCCGATGCAGTAATTCTCAATGTACTCAGGCCAATTCAACTGACGCACATCAAAGTTAAACGTCTGAGAAAGAGAAATTTTAAAAGAAGTTTATAATCACCATCCTAACACAAAAAATGCTTCAGAGAAGAAAAAAACCGAAACCAAAACAAAGCAAGCAACCAAACACACTTGGTGTACTTGGTGTACCTTTCGGTCCTCAGTGGTAAGCTGGTTCATCAGCATGTTCATGTTGTCAGAATTCCACTCCCAGTCCTGACTGCTGAAGTACTCCAACAGTCCGATGGCTTTATGCAGCCTATTAAAGATCCGCATCATTCTGCACACACAGAGAACAGCGAAGGTTACAGTTTGTAGTGGCGTTTCAGGCAGAAGAACCAAGGAACCAAGAGCAATTCTAGAATAAGCAACTCTAGAACCAAGCTGAGAGTTCTGCAGGTCTGGAATTTACATCTGCTACTTAAATATACTTTTTTAAACTATTAAACGAAACAAGACTACATTAATATCAGAACCAAGACAAGTAGTTAAGCTAGAATCAGAACCAAACTCCGAGCTACTACTAAAACTATAAATAAAGCCACAACAAATCTAATATCAGATCAAAACAGAGCATTGAACTAGAACCAAACAAGAATCAGAGCTATAACTAAAACTATGGGCAGTGGTAGCTCAGTGGTTAAGCCACTGGACTAGTGATTGGAAGGTCGTGAGTTCAAATCCCAGCACTGCCAAGCTATCGCTGATGGGCCCTTGAGCAAGGCCCTTACCCTCAACTGCTCAGTTGTAAAAATGAGATACATGTAAGTCACTCTGGATAAGGGCGTCTGCCAAATGACATAAATGTAAAACTAGTGCCAGAACTACAGACAGAACCATATACAGACCATGAATGAGGATCAAAGGTAAAGCCAGAACCAAACAATCAAGAATTAAAACTATAATTAACTCCTTAAACCACAACCCAAGCCAGGGCTAGAAACAGAACTGCCATCAGAAGTAGTACCTACCCGGAAAGGGTATTATACGGAGTCCATCAGTAACCTTATCTGCAGGTGAGTGCAAGTGCGTTCACCTGAAGTTTAGGGGTGTGTTCAGGGGTGACTGTGTTCAGGGGTGTTTCGAGTGAGCTTGTGTTTGATTAGGTGTGTGTTAAGGTGAGTGCAGGTATGTTGAGATGTGCATATACTGTACATCCATATTGCTGTAACGCTGCTTTGACAGTGTCCACTGTTAAAAACACAATATGCAGTATATACAGTATGTGTGTGAATGGTATGTGCTGAGGTGTGAACAGGTTTGTGTTCACATGTTTTCAACTGAACCCCAGGGGGCGCCATTCTGCAGGTGTGTAGTCTCTTACTGGGGTTTTTGTCCGGACAGCCTCAGGAACAGGTCGTAGAGGAGCGCAGGGAACTTGTGGCTCACCAGAATCCAGTACTGATTGATCAGGTAGTTTGAGGTGATGTTCGCATTGGGCCGACGGAACGCCTGTTCCAGAGGGTTCCGTTTAAACGTTGACATCACATGATGCTCTGATGGGAAAAGCAAAAACAGCAGCAGTTTACTAAAGCTGCTTCCAAGTTAAGAAATTACCATCATTATCATTAAACAGAGCTAGCTTTATGAGTAGACGAGGTAGCTAACTATCACGGCGTAACCTTTGTTAAATGCATCAGTTTCTGCTGATATATAAACACACTTGAAACTAATGGCTACTTAGGATTCAGAACTGTACTAGACCGGTGTTGTATACATACCGATCTCTCCCCAGTGGAAAGGGTTAATGCCTCCTGTTGTACAGTTATAAACCAGAGCAGACTTCGGTCTAAAACACACACACAGGAAACAGAAGAAAATCAAGGTTCTGGCTTGAAAACCAGGTTTTATGTGATTGGTGAGCGCATCACAATAACTGATTTCTGTATTAATGCACTGGGTTTAAGTTAATAAAACTCATACTTAAGACATATAAAAACTAGAATAAACTAGCCTATGTCTGTTATGTGGCCAAAGTCTACAGTTAAACTACGAATCACACACACACACACACACACACACACACACACACACACACAGTAGTATTATGATTGTTAAGCTCAGTTGAGGCACATATTCAGGCAAAGCCTATTTTAGCTGAAAAATGAAAAACGCATCATAATAAACATATTCTCATCATGATCAAGAACACCATTACCTGTGATGAAATCTGTAACACATGCCCTTCAAGAGCTTATTGCTTCAACAGACATGTGGAGTTCAGTTTTACAAAAAAAAAAAAACCTCAACATGAACTCTGTTATTTCTAGGAGATAATGGGTTATGATGCAATGTGGACATTTTCCAGTATGGCAGAAGCTGTGTAAGTTAGGCAAGAGTCAATGCTAAGTGTCTTTATTGCACAAGTTTCAATCTTCCCATTTTCAAAATAACGATAGACGAGCTCTGTAATTAGAATGTTGGCCATTTTAGGCTCCGTCTGGAAACATACAGTACATGCTGATGGACTTTGTTTGATGTTGCTGTTTTAACAGACTGCACATTACCCATGATGCTTAGTGTGTGCATGTGTATGTACCTGTGCACTGCAGTGTACCACCCTGCGGTGAGTGTGAGGTTGATCACCACGTCAACTGGAATCAGATCTGCTACTGCATCATTACTGGCTCTCATTGTCCTCAAGATCCCCTTTCCTGCCTGTGTGTAAACACGTAAACACACACACACACACACACACACACACACACACACTTTTCAGTATTCCATTTCAGTATTTCCATTCATCCATCTATCTGTTTGGTCCTTCATCTAACTGTCTATCAGATGCAGATACAGGTCAAGAGCTTCAGTTAAAGAGTTTCAGAGCTTTATCAAACATCATAATGAGGAAAGCGTGCAGGCTGAAGCATCTCGTTGAGAGAGATCAGAGGAGAATGACAAGACAGGCTTGAGCTGACAGGAGGTTTATAGTAACTCAAAATCACTCTTTACAATTGTGGTGAGCAGAAAAGCATCTGAAAATGCCCAACACATCACACCTGGAGGTGAGTGGGCTACAAAGGCTAAAGAGCACACCGAGTTCCACTCCTGTCAGCCAAGAACAGGAATCTGAGTCCATCATGAGCTCAGACTGTCCCAAACTGGACCGCTGGGAAAGACTGGAAAAAAAAAAAACAATGACGTCTTCTCAATCTGGACAGTTTTGTGTAAGACAGTGTGCACACTATGTGCTTACTTACTCAATGCGTGACTCTCAACAGGGTAGTGGTGTCTCGAATTAAACACGGCCACTTCTGTGCTTACCATAAATGACAATTGAAATATTTGACCACAAGTGTCACATCACCTGCATTTACTGCAAAATTAAAGCAGTAAGCATATCCAATAACTGCGTGCAGATTTTTATAATTTATGATTTACACTTGTATGGTGCAGTATTCACGACAGTTCCAGCCACTGCAGCTTCCTCAGATGTCATGGTCACAAGTTAGAATACAGGTTGGGGGTCCCTCCCGTTCCCCTTACGAAGCCACTGAGGATTGTGCATTGAGGGTGACAAGTGTCTAGCATTTCACATTCAAAGTGACCATTATGAGTACACCATCCAGGCACTCACAGTGCACTGCATGTTGCTGTAAGTGTCAGCATGAATGCACTTACAAACACTTAAACATCAAATGTAAGTACGGCAGAATGCGAACAGAGACACAGCGCAGGTGAGGTTTTTTTCTAATCTTCAACTGTTCACTTCTGGTGAGCGTGTGTGTGCGCGTGTGTGTGCGCGTGTGTGTGCGTGTGTGCGCGCGTGTGTGCTTGCATTATATCAAAGGAATGATGGACACCACAGAAAATGTACTTACTGCAATGAAGATGCCACTCGGGCCGTTGAAGTTGTCAATCCAGCCCTACAGAGAAAGAGAGAGGGAGAGAGAGAGAGAGAGAGAGAGAGAGAGGGAGAGGGAGAGGGGGGGGCGAGACAGAATTAGACACTAGACTGCGTGTGTGTGTCACTGTAAGGAGTGAGAGGAGTGCACTGTGAGAGGAGTGTGAGCTCACAGGAAATGGTTCCTGCCAGCTGGCCCCGACAATGGAGGGTCGGATGATCCCCACGTTCAGTTTCCCGCACTCCTGCTGCACCACACACTCCGCCAGAGCTTTGGTGTAGGTGTACGTGTTGGGCCAATCACCGATCAGCCTTGGTGTGATGTCACGGACAATTGCATCATCCATCCACCTTAGTAAAACATACAATCTAATTTACATCACATGTAAAAACATTCCAGATTTGCAAAATTTGATAATTTAAGCAATTAGAAGTATAAACAATTTGACTCAATCATAAATAATACATAAATAAATTGTGTGTATAACACATTTAAAATGTAGCAATAAAAATTTCAAAACAGCGCTGTGTGTTTGTGTTCTATATTCAGCAGAAGTCTTGACTATCTTGAGGAGTCACCTCAGGGCAGCAGAGCAGCAGAGACCTGGCGGATTAATTACTGTCCATGTTTTCAGCAGACAAAAAGATGAGGAGTCCTGAAGCACGTGTGTGCACACGTTTATGCACACACACCCACAAACACCCATACACACGCATTCTCAAGCCCTCGCTCTCGCTCACACACACAAAATAGGTTGACTACTGATGTTTATGACCGTTATAATGGCTTTTGTGTTATATTCGCATTCACTTTTTACAACTGACCATTATATACGTTCAAGCACAGTAAATAAATATGCGTAACGATTACGCTTGTGCAGTCCCCTTCATCGGAGTGATTGTCAGAAATACATTTTATAAATCGGATATCCTTTTCTCGTATATTTCACTGTCTGTTATGGTGTAATAATGTGGCTAGAACTGAAGATACAGGTCTCTTCACACATGTGCTTTTGCACACTGAAATCATCAGACTTCGCAGAAAGATGAACACGTCGTTTCAGTACAAGTTGTCTTATTTCTAAGGTTAATTTTCTCACTTAGAATGTTGGCAGCCATATTGGTTTGGCACTGAAGAGGATCAGTTTTCCGGAACTCAGAAGAAAGTATAATAGTGTAGTGTATAATAATATATAATAACCAGGAAAATTAAGTGAATAAAATACTTGGTGAATGCTAAGGCACTAAACCTGTACAAACAGTTTATTACAACTATACTGCAATGATCCACAATATTTGGAAAATGACTTAAAAAAAAAATTTAAAAAACAGATTTATACACATGTACTGTCCCCCTTTCTCCCTGCAGTACCAGCAGGAACCACAGGGGGGCAGCACACAACAGGTTTTATGAGTAACAAAGGAGTACATGCAAGGAGCTTCGTGTGCGTGTGTGTGTGTGTGTGTGTGTGTGTGTGTGTGTGTGTGTGTGTGTACTCACTCCAGTGAGTGGATGAGCTTGCTGGGCTCCACAGGCGGGGGGTAGATGACCTCATCAATATGGCGGCGGTTGCAGTTGGCGTATGCGGTGGAGATGTGAATAAACGCATGCAGCTGCTGCATCTGATGAGCCAGAGACAGGAGCTGCTGCGTCGCAATCACATTCAGCTGCAGAGCATGTCTGCGCACACACACACACACACACACACACACACACACACACACACACACACACACACACACGGTCATCTGGGCTGAAAGGATATGAGAATCATCAGGAATAGCAAAAGTACGGTACACAACATGCGCAGACTTGTGGACGGAGACCCCCAGTGACCTACACAGGGAAACAGCACTAACTACAGACATGCAGCTGGACAATTTGCGGTTTTTCAAACACTGTCCAAACTACAAGACAGGATGCAGTATCTACGCAGGCTACGGGACACAATTGAAGGATGCTGTTAGATTACAGTGCCATATTTTCTCAATTTCACAACACCTACAGCTATAAATTGTAATACATCATTACGCGTGTTCCAGACTACAGCGCACAGTCTTCTGGTGTATGGGATGCAACACTGTATTTTTCTGCCCTTTAGTTTGTCATTCTGCATTTTTCATTTTACAGGATATGAGAGGATGCTGAATTGCCTGGTCTGTGATGTGCCTTTTTAGTCTACAGGATGTGATTTTGTATTTTCCAGTCTATGAGGTACCATTTCTTTCAGTCAATGGGATGTGATGGCAGATTTAACGGTCTATGGAAGTGGTCTTCAAGTTCTCGGAGTACAAGATCACTGCACAAGTCAAAATTTGAACAGAGCTCTACACTGCATGTCACCCGAAGAAACAAAAACCCACCAAGAGAACCACCATGTTACTGCACCAACAGTAAAGCGCAGGATTTAATAATCACGGTGACTCAGTGACACAGGGCAAACATCAACATGCAGCAGGAACAGAAGCAGGTTAATACCATTAATACAACACGCACAGTTATAGCAGCACCCTGTACACACACACACACATACACACACACCGTTACAGCGGTTGTTTTAAACTCTGTACATATCGAGTCCGTGGTGACGGACACGGCTTCTTTTAAAAACTCCCCATCGGTGAAGGGGCTTCTCGTACATGGCCAGGAGACGTTCATTCATCTGAACTATTTCTGATCTGGAACGTCCCTTATATCTTGTAATTGGTGGGGAAGTGTAATTATCTAACCCTAGCTAACCCTGGATGGATGGATTACTTGCTTGCACTTCCATAGGTCCATGTTCACTTTCTGATTACGAAATAAGAAATACGTAGAGAAACGTTTCATCGGAGTCTCACGTGTTGATCCGAGTTGTGAGGTTTGGGTGGGATGCGGAGTTTCAGACGTCATACTGGGCCGTGGTAGTCTCAAGCGGACCCAAGCGAGGAAATCGTTTATTTAGTTCTTGGGGATGGGATTCACGTATTTTCCATGTTTTCCCGTCTATGGGATATGGTCCGGTATGTTTCAGTGTACAGCATGTGATTTTATATTATCCAGTCTACGGAAAGGATTTCTTGTGGACCTTTTTCCCTTTAGCATGGGCTCAATTCAGATTTTCTTTAAATAAAATAGAACACGACACCAACACTGAAACGGATGAAGTGCACTAAACTGATGTGCTTTAACGTGTCTTACTTGAGAGGCTCGTCAAAGCGTATTGTGGCTGCGCAGTGGAAGACGATGTTGACGGACTGTGTGAGCATCTTTACGTCTTCATCGCTCAGGGCGAGTCCAGGCTGGGTTAGCTCACTGCTAACGGGGATGACCTTCTTATGGAAGTCTGGATTCTCCTCCCGGAGCCGGTCAAACAGCTGAGCAAAGACACACACACGATAAAAAAATACTGCATTAGACTATGCTCACACAGAGAGAAAAAATCCCCCCCAGCACAGAAGTCAACAAGTTTAGGTATTATAAACAGATGCTTTGTCTTTTTGAAGGAACAAGCAATGTGTGTTCTAGGACAACAGGACCCGGGTGCCAGCCTACACCCAGCTCTGCAGCACAAATACGCCAGCTGTGTGTGTGTGTGTGTGTGTGTGTGTGTGTGAGAGAGAAAGAGAGAGAGAAGACATTGTTATCAAAAATTGCTGAATCATTGGCTTTGTGCACACAATACAGTACTACAGCTTGCAGCGCAGATTTTGGTAGCTAGTAATCAATGGCCATAAGCTCTCTGGGTTACCATGGCAACCAACAATGATGTACACTACTGAACTATACGCCACTAGAGGTCATTACAGTCTATACTATTACAGTATAAGAAATGTATAAATGTCTCTGGAAGGATCAGAGTTCTAAACAACAAGCCACCAGTCTAGGATGTTGGGAATGAGGAATCCAGGGAGCTGCAGCAAGAATTCCACAAGTTGCACGGAAAAAAACCCAAAACAACCAAGGACCCAGGAAGCAAAGAAAAGCATTCTGTACTCAGAAGATTCCCCCCAAAAGAGAGAAACAACGGTTTGCAGGATGTTGCACCAAGGATTCCGGCAAGGGTGTGAAGGAGACAAAGTGCACCAAGAACTCCAGAGCTGAGCCCAAGATTCAACACACAACCGGAATTACACTGTCCTATACACTATACTTACCAAGCATACACTAAGCAATCAGGAAGCCCATTAAGAACTGCTGTGCTGAACCCAGGATTCAAAACATTTCACTGAAGGTTCCAGTTAGTTGTACCCCAAAATCCAGGAAGGGCATGAAGCCATCTTAAAGTGCACCAAAGGTTCTAGAGTTGAACCAGGAGTTCCAGGAAGCATTCTGGAATGTTGCACCAAGGATTCTAGAAAAAGGATGAAGTTAGGAAGTGCACCAAGGATCCAAGAACTGAACAGATTTCAGGACGTCTGGTAATCACACTCAGGATCCAAGCAGGGCATCGAGTATTCCCAGAAATGGACCAAGGATTCTACATATAGAGGATACCTAAAAAAAGTCATACATTTTAGGAAGTTCTAGTTTAGGAAGATTCTAGGACATTCCAGGAAGACCACAAGGAGAAAGGCAGACCGAAGTGCTGAACAGGATTCTGGGATTTCACATTAGGAAAAGTGAAAACAAGGATTCTATGACGTCCCATAAAGGTTTCTGTGTTGGGAACCAAGTTTTCCAGGAAGGCACAAAGAACTGAAGAGCTCGTTACAGGATTCCAGGAAGTCATACTACGGACTCGTGTGGCCTACACAGTGTGTTATAATCAAACAGTAAAAGGTTTCTGAGGGTTTCAGATTAGAAGTGCAGGTAGATGAGAACCCAGCAACACACACAGAGGGGTCAGCTGTAAGGAATGGAGAGAGCTGTAATCATGATGAACACGATACACGGGGACAGAGGAGACTGGGACCCAGAGACAAAGCGAGAGAAAGACTGACTCATCGTCCTGTTTGAGAAACCAGAGAAAGGAGAGATCGGTTCTCTCACCTATCGGCTCTATCCCTATCCGTTTCAGATATCCCTTCTTATCGATATCACACCGGTCTCTCTACCCATCAGACTAAATTATTAAACTCTGAGCAAGTCACAGAAAAGGTCTCTGCAGACAGGCGTGTGCTTTTTACACAGATACACACTGTTGCAGGTGAAAGGGAGGAATAACAGAACAAAACATTACAGTCTGCTGGAGACAATGACTCCCTCTTTTTTCTCTCCCAGCCCTCCCTTAATATCTCTCCATCTATCTATCTTAACACTCATACACAGCCTGAGGTCAGGTCACTATGGTACGGAGCCCCCGAAGTGACATGGGGGGAAAACATTTGGGAGGGAAAAATTATTTTGTGGAGTTTCCTGAGAAACTAACTCGGGATCCCAAGAAACTTTGTATGCTTTCGTTCTTGGCGATGTACTTCCGGGTCAGTTCGGCACTCAAAAAAGCGACAAAAAACCCTCATCACTCATTTATTATGATATTTGACAATCAAACCTTAAGTTAAGATTAACAACTTCCTCTGAAAGGTTACAAACGTGACCGTACAGTTCAGTTCAGTTCAGTCTCCTTCAGTCACGAGAAAGGGGTGTACTTACTATTTCTGAGACATTGTTGAATTATAGTATATATTATATCTATAGTATATCTAGTATAAGGGCGCGTCCCAAATGAAGCCATGCTTCGAGGCGTGTGTCGTTTAAAGAGAAAACCACGTGACCGATGATGACCGAAGCCTCGGTGTGTTTGGTAGCCTACACAGCAGTCATCCCATTTTATTTATGTTTTTTGAATGAGGGGGCATTTTAGTGCCCAACACCGGCACCGTGAAGCTGCCCAGAGTACTGCACCTGATTGCTAATGAGTTCAGCAGGGCTGCTCAGTATAGCCTACGCTTTGCGGCGAGTGTCCCCCCTGCGTTAAATAGCGTTAAAGTGTGCGCTCAAATACATGTTGCCGAACTGACCCGGAAGTACATCGACCATGCAATGTTTTTCAGAATCCCGAGAAACTCCCAAAAAAGTTTTTCTCCCATGTCACTTCAGGGGCTCCGTACTATGGCAACTATCGTTAGTTTAAATAGGGTCAAGAGAAAGAAAAAAAAACTAACAGACTCAAACCACACTGGTGTGTGTGTGTTAAACTACATTGCAAGTGTGTCAGTGGGCGTACTCACTATGCCCAGTGCAGCATTTTGGCAGTCGCCACTTTGTAGCACACTGGAAACTATCCTGAGCATTTATGAAATCCCATGATGCATCACTGCAGATTAACAATGCAGTCCGGGGCAGCGGCTCTCAAATGGTAATAAAACTCAAGAGTCACGCTTGAAAGCAGAACAACGGAGACGGATCCTACATGGAACTTAAACGCAGCTTTGGGTGAAAATATGAATGAATGAATGAATGAATGAATGAATGAATATTAATGAATGAACACTGTGTTGTGGAGGAATATGATGTACATGTTTGTACTGCTTATCTCGTGTCCCAGTTCCACTTGTTTCCTGTTTTTAGTGCACGGCTTTTTGGGACACTGAAGGACAACCATGAGTCTTACTGCAGAACTACAGGTCTAACGCGCGCACACACACACACACACTGCACTTTATAGTGTGTAGGGTATAGGGAGTAGTGAACAAAATACACTATATACACACTAAATAATAACTGCAGGAAGTATACATAGACCAGACACAGAGAGAGAGAGAGAGAGAGAGAGACACAGACACACACACAGACGCTGTGAGACCTTGCTCTGCAGCATGGTGTGGATCCTCTGCTGTGAGCTCTGGCCCTGTTTGGTGCGGATCAGCAGGTACAGAACTTTAACCTCAGGACAGGAACGCAGCAGCTTCTCCACCAACACTTTCCCCATGAAGCCTGTTGCCCCGGTGATTAACACACACTTCCCTGCGTAGAACTCCGACACACACGCCATGACCGCAGCACACGCCCAGCTCCCACCTACGAGAGACAGACACACACACAGCTATTATATATCCATCTCTATATACAGTGGAGTTGGAAAGTACTCAAATCCCTTCACTTGCTGCAGACTTCGTGTTATTGATTTAATTATGAATGGATATAATTGCAATCAACCTACACTTAATCACCCATAATGATGCAGTAAAAATGTTTAGAGATTTTTCAAGTTAGTTAAAAAAAAAAAAAAAAAAAAGAAAAAAAGTCATCATATCATCCTTTGTTTAAGGATGGGTAAACAAAGACAAAGAAAAGCATGAAAAAAGAGGAAAACCGAGAGAGAGACAATACAAATGTACCTTTGTGACAACAAAACACCTGGATTTCAGCAAAACCAAAACCAAAACCAAGCAAGAGAAAGAAAGACAGTGAGACAATGTTTTATAAACAGAGAAAAGACAGACAGAGAGACAGACAGAGAGACAGACAGAGAGACAGACAGAGAGACAGACAGAGAGACATCAAACTAGATACAAATGCAGATGAACTGGAGTAGAGGAAGTGAGCATGTATGCCTGAAGAGAAGAGAGAAACAGAAGAGAAGCGTGCGCGTGTGTGTGTGTGTGTGTGTGTGTGTGTGTGTGTGCGCGCACTAATGACACTCAAGATCAAACACACTCCTGTGGTCGAAAGTGAACACAAAGCAATGTTCTGATAAACGGTACGGAAAGAAACCGTACTGCGTTTTAATGACAGACGAAGTCACAAAGCAGCTTCACAGAAATTCGGATACGGATTTAGATTTATCCCTAATAAACAAGCCGGAGGCGAAGAGAGCACGGAAACACACCGAGACGACATGAAGAACCCTTGAGTGGAACCAGACTGAAACGGGAACCCCATCCTCATCTGGGTTTCTTGGCTAGTGCAATTATACATCATTACGGTGTTAGATAGTTCAGACTCTTTCAAAACATTTTCCCCTTTGTTACAAACAAAACATTAGTTTAGCAAATATTCACCTTTTAATTTATAGCGCATCATAATCAGAAAACATTAAAAACTTTTTTTTTTAATGGAATGATTAACAGTCAAAACAGCCAATTAAATCCCCTCTGACATTTACAGTAGCTCGTTAACAGTAAGCATGGTTGTGTGTCGTCCTCGCTGATGGGGCTTTTTTAAATTTGGCTGCTGTTCTTTTTTGTTTTTTTGTTTGTTTTTCTAGGCAGAGGATGGAAAGTACATCATGTTCATCAGTTATGAACTTTAGCTGAACACAGAATATTACTTCCCAGCTGGAAAAATGTAATTAGAACCCGAAAGTGAAGAAACTAATTATATTTTGTGCATGAGAATATTCTGACTTACAGATTTTCCTAAATGTGTCTTAATGTTAAAAGAAACTGCACCTTTAAACCGACATTCATCAGACACTACTGTACGCCTGTGATATCAGATTATAGAAGCTAACTGCTAACGCAACGGTCGCCTCTGTGGACAGTCTGCATGTTATTTAAACAAACCCGCAGAGAAAACATCCCCAGCTGTGGTATTACCATACTGTAACATGCTTCCACTTTGCTGACCAGGCATGCACGAGCGGGATCCTGCTCTACACACGATTCAAACGAAGTAATGTGGGTTTCCTGTTATAGAGAGCGAGGGGGGGAGAGGGGGAGAGGGAGAGAGA
>JAQMYM010000004.1:134125-156818 GCA_030014255.1 Parauchenoglanis ngamensis
CCACACAGAAAGGCACCCTGGGTGACCCGGGGATCGAACCCAGGACCTTCTTGCTGTGAGGCGACAGAGCTAACCACTGCACCACCGTGCTGCCCCAAGAGTAAAAATAAAAGGAGTAATAGGAATGAAGCAGGGACAGTAAAAACCTTGAAAAAGAAAGGAAAAGAAAAAGGAAGAGAAAAAAAGAAGTGAGAAAGAGCAGACAGAGGTACAATGGCTTGTTTTTTTGAGATGCAAAATGTTAGTCATGAAGCCAGCACAGCTAACAAGGAGTCTTTATAAAGCCTTCAAGAACCAATTATGCAAATTGCATAAATTGCAATTAATTGCACATAAGTGATGATTCATTGTAAAAGGTTTATTTATAATAAGCTTAAATAATTAAGCAATGCCATATTTTGTATATAAATATGCATGTTTATCATTAATAATGTAACTAATCTCACAATCGAAAGTAGCAAGTTGCAAATAATTGTCCAATTGTATGTAACAAATCATGTTTAATCACGTAGCTGGATGCAGCAATAAAGTATAGTTTGCATAAAATCATTACTAATCCCATATTCTGTTGTAATAAATTTTGATTAACAACTTGATTTAATAAATTATGATAATTAATTGCATATAATTTAACAGCGTATTTAAAAATTTAAAATGATACTTAAAGTTAGTGAAATATTTTCTCCAGTTAAGCTAAATGTATTGAAATTGGGCTAAAGCTGTTATTAAATGTCTGTATCAGGTTATAATTAACCAAATAACTGCTTTCACTGCCTACAGCTTTCTACACATAAACACTGACCTACAACTTGAAAAAATGAGGAAGTAAATGAACAGGCACACCAATGGACAATCACATGACCATAACTACATCCACATAAATACACCACAGCCATATAACAATAAAAGCAGGCTGTGTGTGTTTCACAAGGCGAAGGGAAATCCAGCCGTGTGAACAGTGTGAATAGCATGTGTTCTGAGACACACCCAGTAGCGATGGTGAGAACATGTTGTTTCCAGTTGGAACTCAAGAATTTTTGCTTTTGACTTGGATAAGTAAACACAAGGGTGAACTCATGACCAAGGTGATTTAGCTAGGTAGCATTCAGGATTTTATATAGATAATCTAAATCAACATTTTAGAGCCCTGCAGTTAAAAAAATACCCTCTCCTTCTAGCGTACAGTGTGCTAATCAGGGCACATGATTCTTCAGCGTAAGGAAATGTGTGTTCATGATAGTCTATCGACTATCGAGTCGAGTAAGCAAAGTTTCATGCTCATGCCACCTAATTTTGACCAGAAACACAGGGTTATGAAAAGCAGTGATGAGATATGTGACTCACAATCGCAATGTTTGACACCCAGAACAGCATGAACTTAAACTTTTAATCCAAACAGATATCACTTTAGTGATAGAGTGGCTAATAACCCTATCACTGAGTATGACTTCAAATGTACACTACATTTTTGCTCACAATATCATAGATACCAAACAATCAACAGTTGACCGCTGTGACGGGAGATATGGAGCTCTAGTAGTGAAGGACAAAAAGTGTGTGTGTGTGTGTGTGTATTATATAGGACTTGAGGGTTCTGCACAGTATCTTAGCTGTTCCTAGAACTGCACATTTCTGGACAGAGACCTCGGTTGTTGTGCCTGGGATCTGTTGGAGACGCTCTCTATATTTGGGACTCACAGCCCCTAATGCTCCTATTACCACTGGGACCACTTTGGACTTCACCTTGCATGTCTGTTCCAGTTGTTCCTTCAGGCCTTGGTAGTTCTTGATTTTCTCATGGTCCTTCTTCCTGATGTTACGGTCAGCTGGGATTCCCACATCTATCACTACTGCTGTTTTCTGCTTCTTATCAGCCACCATGGTACCTGATTGGTTGGCCAGCAGCAGTTTATCTATCTGGAATTTGAAGTCCCACAGGATCTTAGCCCTGTTGTTCTCAACCACTTTCGGTGGTGTCTCCCATCGGGACATGGGAACTTCTAGCCCATGACACAGATGTTTCTGTACACTATCCCCATCACCTGGTTATGCCTTTCTGTGAATGCTGTCCCAGCATGCATCTTGCACCCAGCTACTATGTGCTGGACAGTCTCAGGGGCATTTTTACACAGCCTGCACCTTGTCTATTGTGGTAGATCCCTGCCTCTGCAGATCTGCTGCTTAGCTCCTGTTCTTGTGCCATCGTTCAGGCCTACTTCGTCTAAATCCACTGGTGGTACATTCCATGGAGGGGCTTGGTCTTCTTAATGTGTTTACAGATGTTCCTCGTTTCATTTTGGATAGTGGCTCTGACACTCCCTAATCATCATCCCCATATCCATTGTTTGTAGAGTTTGGGAGCCGGATTTTGGGTAGAATCCTCCATGCATCATGGGGAGTTTCTGTGTCTTGACATTGGTGGCATGTATTTCTTCCTGTGGCCAGCTCCCTAGTCCAACTGGGTATCTGATGGTTGGTAGGGTGCATATGTAGGGCCTCTGAGCACCTGTCTGACCCTCCGGGGATATTTGGCTGTGGTTGATCCCCTTATAACCTCATCCTGACTCCTATTAGCCTGTAGGATACCAAGGTACTTGTGACTGTCCTGTATGTCCTGTAGCTGAGCTGTCATGAGAGACAGGTCCTGGATATATTTCATTAATTTATTTATTCATGGATTCCAAATCTTAACCCACACACTAAATACTACACAATGTATTCATTTACAATGTCTGCCATAATTCAGAACACTGACAGAATTCAGAGCAATACCCATAATGCACTCTTGGAACCTAAGATGGGACATGCCTTATATAGTGAATAGGGCATATGGTTTGAGACACATCCCTTCAGTTACCTAATAATGTTTTTATCATTATATATGTTAATAGAACATAAAATATGGCGTAAAAATCAAACAATAAGTTAGGCTTTAGAATGGAGACATTCCAATATCCAAATGAAGACAAACAGGAACTGAAAAACAGGTAACTTTGTTCTTACGTATAAGTAGACAGGATTATGACGCAAGACTGAGTTAAAAAGGCGCTAACACTAATACACACGCCCTGAATTACAGTAGCCCAGAGGCTAGGCTGTGTCTTTTTACATTCAAATACCAACCATTCTAGGACAACCCACATGCACTGACGTATACCCACAGACACACACAAGACGTTCAGCTTTGCACTCACATTATATCCCTGAACTCTCAGGCGATGAGGGGAAAAAAATGATCAAATATTCCATATCCAGTCCAACGTGGGCGTTTCCCAACCCACACACCCCTTATTCACTACACAAGCCACATATAGTACATACTCAAATTTAGGTTACGCCCTTGTTAACCCAGGTTTTCTCTGTAACTGTGACACTTTCAACATTGTCGGGTGCTTGTCAATAAAAACCAAGAGCGTCTGTCGCTACGCTATATGAGTTTCGGCCGTTTTTGTATTTTGCGAGCTCAGCCTTGCCTGAACACATGATATAATGCATCTCTGTTTTACTTTGAAGAATGTGTTTATGAGATATCAGTGTGTGCACGAGTTGACTTTGGGATCAGAGTTGCAGGTTTATAGCAGAGGATTTTCATCATATGTGACATGGAGAATCAATATTGTAAAATTTCACCAATATTTTATTACTATCTAATATCATACAATTTAAAACCTGATCAAGGCTTTCGGTATTTATCTGGCAATTTTTTAACCTTGCAGATTTTGAAAGGAGGACATGCATGAACATTCTCTACCAATGAAACCAATGTTAGTACATCTGATTTGCTCATGTAAATCATGTTTTAAATTAGTACATTAACATCACCACCAGTTTCACTAAACAAATGACTGATGCAAAAAAAGTGTCATCACACGTTAATAAAGCAAGCTCACTCTCCCAGAGAAGCGTAGAAGCAGACCAAGTCCCATTACAGCAATATAGATTGAAAATATCTCATTTTATTACCTTGTGTATCTTTTATTAGTCCAAGTTCCAAATACGCAATGCCTTCATCTGTTAGCAACTGTCCTGCAATGTTCAATTATGTAAGCAATAAATAAACTACCTCCTCAAGTAGCACATCTCTCTTACACTTCAGCAATGCTTGATTAATGACCGACACATTTTACTTTTCTATCCTTTCACAGTTCCATTGACTGCCATGGGAAGGTTCCTGTTCAAGCTTGATTCTCAAACAAGATATTGTATGTATTTACCTCTCCTTCCATTACTCCCCATTAAACAGCTATGGGTAACATGAGAGGTTTGTGATCTGAGGATTACACTACATCTCTGCTGAATTTGTGATCAGTCAGATGTTATTTTACATAAAAGCAGTTCTAACAGTAGTGCTGCTGCAAATCACCGATTTATATGAATATAATGCATAAATTAATGAGCTTGTTCTAATTCACAGGGACTTGTACCATGCATGCTACTCATAAACAGACTATAAAAACATGCATTTAGGTTCATATGCTGACATTTTTTCTAACTGCATGCTTAATGTTTATGGATGGAGTCTGCAGTGTCAGCACTCTGTAACAGTCAAAGGTAAAGCTGTAACTACATTACTTTCTCATCTTCAGGACAGAGGAGCTGGAGCTTATGGGTTCTCCAGAACATGATCCTGAACAATCTTTATCAATAAATAAAAATACTGGTAAGGGAACAATTTGAACCAAATTGTTTGTCCAATATTCCACGACATTAAATTTAACTATTAAGCGATACAAAAAAGGACAGTAAAAGTTCACTTTCAGTTTACTGTAAGAAACAATGCCATTATTCTGTTCACTGCAGACACTTTAGTAAGTCAGATCTTCCCTTCATGGAGGCCGGAGGTCATTCCTGGACAAGCGATGCAACCTTTTTGTCATCACATACTAATAACAGTGCCTTGTTCTCTAGCTGAGGAATAAATATAGAGAAAAAATGCTGAGCATCTTTCTATTGCTGAATGATATGAAACTAAACACTGTAATATAAGCATTGTGATAGAGACTCTGTCTAAAAATATATTCCAGCCTTTCTACACCTGCTCAAATTTTACAAATCCAAACAAAAATCTTATAATCACTCTTTTTATTTAAAATAATTCTGCCTTTTTTAAGCTACCCTATCCATCAATGGAAAGAGGCCACCAGTGAGTACATGTGGTTTGAGGGGTGATTTATTCTCAGCACAGCAGCGGCATGGCTGTGTTTGTACCACTTGACCAAGGCTTGGTACTCAAAAAAGACTCCAAGGTTCACATCTGAAGTCTGTGATGAACTCGGTGAACAGCAGTAGAGCATTCTATCATCAGATCATGAGTCTGAATCCTGACAATGCCACAGCCATCTGTTAAACAGCCAGTGATGACAACCTTCACAGGGCAGGGGTAAATTGATCACAATCAACTGTTCAAAAAAAGGTTTTAAGTGCAGAAACAGAGGCCATAACACAAGATGCAAACAACTCAACAACAGTAAGAATCAGACGGTCAGAATTCGCAAAAAAACAAACAAACAAACAAACAAAAAAAAAAAACTATCGATAAGCGACAAACGTTCCGACACCAAGATGAGCCTCAACCAAAGTGATGGTAAGCCCAAAGTGTTGAGGAAAAAAAGGATCAGCTCATGATCAAAAACATGCAAGCTCGATCGAGTGTGGTGGAGGTGGGGTCATGGTTTGGGCTGCTTCAGGAATGTTCTCACTAATCTTTATTGATGATGAAACTCATGATGGTAGCAGCAGAATGAATTTACAGAGAAATGCCTCCAGTCTAATTGGGAGGAACTTCATCATGCAGCAAGACAACGACCCAAAACACACTGCTAACACAACAAAGGACTTCATCAGGGGGGAAGGTGGAAGTTTTTAGACTGGCCGAGTCAATTACCAGACCTTTACCCACCCGAGCAGCCAGAAGGGGAGGAGGAGGAGACTGAAGGGAGAAAACCAGCAAAACGAACATCATCAACTGAAAGAATCTGTGCTACAAACCTGGAAAAGTAACACAAAAGAAGAATGCAGCACTTTGGTGGTCAGTTTAGGTGGCAGCACATGCACCCTTGTGCAGTTATTGCAAGCAAGAAATAGGCAACCAAATATTAAGTGCTCTTTACATTAATTTACTATTTTCCAACACTGTTGCACACCTAAAAATTGGGTGGTCCGCTAAAGGTGCCATTTTTTAAAAATTGTTTTACACATTTAGACATAAATATCAGCAAATGAAAGCTAAAATTTTAATGCCATCTCATTTATCTTTTAATCTTAATCCACAATGTCTTTAGTATAGCACAAAAACAAAACAATTGTCCTTGCCAGCACTTTTGGAGGGGACTGTATGTGGAACAGGGAAGAGTGCTTTCCTCAGAGCGGTGTGATGTAGCATCAGCAGCTTGAAAAGATGCAGTAGCTTTGTGCGTCTCAGAGGAAGCATGAGCTTGTCTTCACCTTCCCCAGCTAACAGCAGAGGAAAGCCAGCTACTGGATAGAAATTGGCAAATAACAAAGATTGGGGTAAAATAGGGTACAGAAAACGGTTCTTCCTGCAGGATGCCCGCTCATCACAGAGCATTGAATCCGACGTTGCTGAGGAATAAATCCAATACAAATCTATTTATTCCAATGAAAGTTTGTAGGCAATGAAAGTGCCTCTTTCCCCAAACTAATTAAAGATAGTCTAAATAAAACAATGGTCTTAAATGTACAAAACTAAAGCAACTGGTCAGTGGTCAATTGATGTTTTTTGTTGGCCCAAACTAGGGACTTGACCATGCAGGATGGTGTCCACACAAATGGAATCACTCCAACAATCAAGCGTAAGGACTGTTTAAAATCTTCTGAATGCAGATTGTTGGTGCCGAGTCTCGCCTACAGCTTTGCCATGATGAGGTCTCCTTAGCCCACCTCTCACCAGGGCAGCAGGGAAGGTTAAAACAGTAACAAGCAAAAAGTGGTGTTGGAAATAGTTGACTGGTGCCTGAACAGGATCCATTAATTCTCAGACTTGGAGTGCTGCATCCTGGGACTTACCCTGCGTTCAGACTGAACGCGGCGAGAGCGTCAAAATTCGCTCAGGCCACCTTGCCGCTGATGCTGTATGTATTTGTGGATGCTCCATGACCTAGATAAAATGGGCGGCTACAAGTTCGCTCTCGCAAACTTTATTTAAAAAGGTAGTAAAACATTCAATCTGTATGTGCCGGCTCTACTGATCATAAGCAGGGTATAACCTCATGAAAGATTTTAAATGTGAAATCAAGCCACAAAAGAAAATAATGAACAATTATGTTCATGTATACAGTTTCAGAAAGAAAGTAAAGGAAATTAGCTAATCAAAAGCCATCTGCTAGGTGTGATTTTGTGTTGATGCTAAGCCTAATTTCAACATGTAGTTTATAGCACACTTTTACCTGCCTTGGTACTTAATGAACATTGAAATTACTCTTTGTGTAAGCTACAGAAAGATCAAACCGGGTCAAAGTTTAGTGGATAATTACAGTCAATAGTCAAATCAGTGTTGTTTTGAACCAATGAATTGCATTCCCACTTAAAAACAAGCATTCAAGAATGAAAATGTAGGGATGGGACACTGACATTTCAACGCTGTGTTGAGCTTTCAAAGTGCAGAAGTATCGAAACACTGCTCTGAAGTGTGGTTCAACACACACACACACACACACACACACACAGACCATATGACCATGGCTAAGCATAGCGTCGGCACATTTCACTCATGACAATATGACTTGGTGGGTGACACGGGCGAACCAGCATGCAGTGGTAGTTTAACCGGTTAAGATAACGGTGTTCTTAAGCGGAAGATCAGGGGTTCAAGCCTCTGCACACCAGAGAGAGGCGTTCTTAACTTTTTGCACGGAGCTTCACTTTCCATAAGCACAATTAGCTACATTCAAATAAAATGTCTTATTCCATAATATATTCCACTAAGGACACATTAACAGAGTCTACACTTCATAGGCTACAAAGTACATTCAAATCCACAAACCCATGTGGTTATTGATCCCAAAAAACAGAGCAGGCCTTTTGTCAATAGCTTATCTTCCTCAAATTTCAATGCAACAGAAATAGCCTCACAGATGTTAATCAACAGGAAAAGAATATTTATTCATGACACTCTTAATTTGCTGCCTCTGGCAAAAGCTTCAGTTTCTTTGTTTGTTGTATGGCAATTTCTCTGAAACAGACTATAAACTGTTCATATGTATTGAGAGCCTGGCAACATTTGTAATTTTTAAGTAGCTTAGAATGAGTGGTCACAGAATAGCATTATCAAGAGGTTACAAGAGCAAAAGGGGCCAGTAGTTATCACCATGGAGACAGTCAGATCGCTTCAAAACCTTCAAACGTTTCAGTATTTAATAAAGTTTCTCTTTGCCCACCACTATGAAAATGTTGCCTAAAAGTAGTGGCGCGCTTCATTTTACATTTACAATGTCACTGCGAATCATCGCACCATTGTAGGCCACCCTGGAACTGTTCGAACAGAACCAAAGTTTAGACAGTTGTTTCGCTGGGGTTCTTTAGAGCGGAGCTCTTCTATATTCCAATCGCTTGCTGCCAAGCCGCATCATTGCTCATTACCATAGAGTTGCCTGGACTTTATTCTGATGCCTCCAACGCTCAAGACACCACCAACGACGGTGCTGCTGCTCTCCGCCGAGAGACACTGGCTCACATACAAACTGAATGACTTCTGGTCGTTTTGCTCATCACGACACGTTCAGTCTGAATGCACAGTTACAATACTTGCATGGATCAGACACTTCTGCAGCTTATTTTCCTTTGAATAAAAATAAAATCATTTTATCCAGTGATCATTCTCTCTCTGCCTCCCTTACAAAGAAACAAGCCACTCATTTCCATGAGCATCTGGTGACTAGCAATCATGAAGCAATTGTGTTGTAATTTCTTAAAGAAGGGACACTGCAAGTTACATGATGGCATTGTGGTAAAAATAATTTGGATGATTGTGAAAGGTAAAAAAGCTTTTTATCCTCATTTATATCAGTATTATTGTTATATCAGTGTTCGGCTTAACGTATTTTTGTAAGAATTAGTGAACTAAGCAAAATGTTTGTTGAGAGGTTGAGCACATGTGAAGTTCAGAGCACACAGAGGAACAGTCTGTATGTATTGTAACAGCAGAGGGGGAATAAATCTGGAACTGGATGTTCAACAAGCACACACAGTGAGGGTCAGGGGTGCACAAACCTTTGGCAATATAGTGCACCTACTGTATTAGCACTAACCTGTACACAACATTTTAAGGAACTGCAGAGTTTCACAATGACTTCCTGATCGGCCCTCATCATTCCGCAGGAACGGTTACAATAGAACAGAAGTGACAAACCACAACATGGTTGCAACCTTTTACCACATTTTATTGTTCCGCATGCAGTGAACGGTGCTTGTTGGTTAGAAGAGGCCATGCACATACTAATACAGACTGGTAATCCATCAGCACCATCTAAACATGGTCTTATATCCACAAACAGAACCATCAGAACCTCTTCATGACCACTAGGGACTTATTCACATTCCCAGTGGTGACCGGCTGCTGTACAATAGGCTTATGCTAATACACCATTAGCATACACTTAGCTTGGCTAAATGTAGGGAGTTTGATCTAACGTTATCGTGCACTGACATTGCTTATTATGTAGATAAAGGTGTGTGCAAAATACATAGCTAACTTGCAGCTTGGGCTGAGTTTTAAAGCAATTATATAATAAAAATGTACTGTAACATTATAATATGTATATTTAGATTCAGGCATTAGGAAGGAGTTTGCATCAAAATATAAATAAAAACTGTACCTAGAATATTTGGTACTTTTTCATATTCATTAGTTCATCATTGGCAATGTAACATAAGTAACATTACTTATAAGTAATTTACAGACGCATCCTGCTGTTTATACAAAGAATGCATTGTTAAATTTAGTTACAAAATGTAATAAATTCTACAAAGGATTTCCCCTGCTCTGAATAATCCTGGTTACGCTTGGTACCAGTGGCCAAAGAAAGTACTCCTTTTATTACATTTATTTTATTTTATTCACTGTATTAAAAACATTTCAGTACTAACTGCCCCAAAAATAACTGAAAGCCATAAGAGTACATTAAAGTTAACAATGCTGCCCTCAGGTGGCCGGATGTACACACGACTACTACTGCCGCACCATCACCACACACAGGCTTTAATGAGATCTGGAGATTTCTGCAACACTACAGTCTCAGAAAACCCAGACAGGGATGTAGAGACAATCACATTAACACACAATGCTTCATTTAACACGGTGTTACATGATCCTAACGTCTTAATTTATAGGCTGCAAATGAACAATTTTGCCCTTTATCAATAATTAATAAATACTAAACGTTACTGCATTAATATTGTCCATTAGGTATAAAATATTCACGACCTGTTGGAAGCATCTTGACCCTTTATAAAGTGGCTCGTAAATAGATAAAATTGCATCATTAAATGTTTATATTTCATTGCAGGCAGTGTATATAAAACGGTCATGTCCGTCCTGCCATTTGTGGCCAATTGTAGAGGAGAGTATGTTTGTTATTAATAGTGAGCCATGGACATGTATTTAGAGGGTATTAACCACAAACTCCAATTTTATTACAAACAAATCAGTCCTGAAAGTTAGTTTCATGCTCTGTGACCGTTTAAGTGCATTACAAATACAGCTTTAATCAGCTATAAATGAGTTCATACAACAAGACAAATATTAAACAAAAAAGCTTACCAGTCACATACAAATAAATACATCTATAAATATATTTCATGTTATACACACATAATTGTGAGAAATCCACTTACCTGTTAGTCCCAGGCAGATTAGAATGACTGTATCCGCATGAGACTCTGAATGAGGAATTCTCGCATTCAGTCCCATTAACTCGTAATTCATTCAACGCAACAAGAGACCTTCAGCTCCCTGCAGGGGAAATGGACCTGAATACAAAGGAAAGTTCACCCAAAAAGTCCATCTCACCTGCCTCAAAAGTTTAAAAAAAAAACCCAAACAAAAACAAAACCCAAAAAACACACACCCTGCCCCGTTTAGGAAAACAGCAGCAAATGATTGTCCTTCATGTCACATCCTCCTCCATTACGGCTATAATACAGTTTACGATTTCAGGTGACTTTCACTTCTTATGCTTTAGGCATTATGGTTTACAACAAAGCAACAATTTCAGCCCAAAAACTAAACACCAAATACAACAGAACAGAGGTGAAAGTTTTTCAAGGAAAACCTTGTTTCTGAGCTGTGTGAAGTATGAAACATCTGTACATCAAACTTAAACTATTTCTATTTATTTCTCCACAGGAAAAAACCCATCTGTACCTTACACTTTGGCAAAAATGAGCTAATTGTGTTTACAGATTCCCATTACTCCTCACCGCATTACAACCTGCACCAAATGAAAATACAATAATGAGCAGGATTCCTCATGGTCTTACTTCCTAAGAACCAAAAAGAATTGTAATTTAATGAATATTAAAATCACATCTCAAAGCTTTAAATCAGGACAAGCTGCATCCAATTACAGTGAATTTGTTTCCATGCATGTAAACATAACAGATTTTTCACCACCTGATGGAACAAAACATTAAATTACATTAGAAATTGACCTTATCGCTTAATTTTTTTAAGACATTTTCTTTAAAATGCTTACTAAAAATACCTGATGTTTGCAGTAAATCTATAAACATTCACACTTGAATGTTTACCAAGTCACAAAAACCTGAGTAACATTAAATCCATACTAGTTATTTTATCCATAAAATGCACATCTAATGCTTCACTAACTTACAAAACTCTTTACAGCTACAATTCAAACACTGTGTGAACATTGAACGTTTGAAGAAACATTGATGTTCAAATTCTTAAAGCTTTCTGTAGATCACATACTCTACAAACGCACATGTAAAACTTCAAACAGCGCGCAGGATTAACAGTCAGAAATGTGACCCATGAGCCATACACCTCTCCATGAAGCTACACCTGCTGAATAAAGTTTAAGTTGCTCTAGTGTTACTACTGTAACAGTCACACATGAACATGGTAAAAGAAAATAAAAAGAAAGGTAAACTGCGAACACTTGCTTTAAAGTGTTTTGTTTAAATGCAAATTTGCAAGCAAAAGCTATAAATTTAACATTTGGATGCTAGCTACTGATTTCAAAAAGGCCATCATCAAAAAATTAGCCACATAGTAAGAGTACAAAAATATACAGTTTCACAGAAATCAGACACTATTCACGAAGGCATGAGGTAAGACTAATAAAAAATTTAATTTTTTTCCTTAAACCGTTCAGATAAAATTAAGGCATGTGCTGATAATCAGGTATACATTTATCATATCTGGAATTCACACACACACACACACACACACACACACACACGATGATCAGCCTGCTCACACGCTGCGTTGAGTCATCTGTACAGACAAAGTTCATAAAGAACTCGAACAAAATCCAGCACTCACATTGCAATTTGCGGTTATAAAGCTAAAATTGGAATAATAATAGAAATGACTAAGGTATATCAGCACATGCCTAGACAGAGATCATCTTTTCAACTGCTGCTTTTTAGTGCAATGAGTAAACATGTACAACATGGAAAACGCATCAAGAAATACAGAGTATAAACAAGTGGCAACCCCAGAAACACTTTATTACAACACAGTCTATTTAATAAATCGAGGCAAAGACATTCACAGACAATGATGCAGACAAACAGTGGGGAAAATGAGGGGGAGGAAAACAAAAGTTCCCTATAAAAACAACGTCTAACAATTTACACATTACAGGCGTCAAAATGGTTACGTTTTTGGTGGAGGACCGAGCAGGCAAAAGTTACTTTAACGCCGAAAAAGCTGAACTTACTTTTCTTCTTTCAATTTTGAAGATCAAATAAAATGTAAAAAATAAAAAAATAAGCTGCTGGGAAGTAAGAGTAAGTATATATAGGTTTTAACAGATCTGTACTGGAGCGCGGTGAGGCCGAGTCCAGTCGTCTTGGTGACGGAGGGATGAAGAGCGCTGATGGATGAGTGTGAAGTGCTCGGATCGCTTCTTCCTCCTCCTCCTCGTTTTTCTTCCATTCAGCTGAAATGTGTCAGAAACGGAGGTGGCAGTTTGGTTTGGGGGTTCGAACCCATACACACAAATACACACACTTTATATTCACAAACATAAGCATGCCAGTTCCTCTGGTTTCAAACTATAACAACTTCTAGGTCAGAAATCATCATTCACAAATTTACCTACAGCACATCCAAATGTAAACACTTTAGACAGCTTTCAAGTTCACCATTTGGTTTTAAATCTTGCATTACACATCACAAATAAACCAAAGACTTTTACAACAGAACTGCTATTAGCAGACCTAAATTAGCACCACTAGTTTTACCATTTAACAAATCCATGGAATATTAAATTCTACCTTATTTCAGTTATATTATATACATCACAATGTTAAATATTGTCATGCGTCAGAAAATTAAGCAAGTTTTTTTGGTAATAGCTATTTAAAACTCAATTATGCAGGTCAACTACAACCAATTACAAGTGTTGTTCTACCAATAAATACTTTTTTTTAAATAAAACTTTTAATATCAGTTTATAAATCAGTTTTAAGATATTATCCATGTACCCATTCTAGCACGTATACTATACCTTATAATTCATCCGTCAACTATAAAATATTCATACAATTTAAAAACATCACTTGTCAAAAATGGTACAATCAGAACATTTTAGTGGAACATTACATATTATTAGCCTGATTTTATATCTCCTGGATGAAAATATTAAATTGAATCAAGAAACAGTTTCCCAAAATGGCCTGATTATAACCTTAACTTTTTTTATAATTTGTAATACTGTCAAAGAAGTGAGTAATATAATAAAATATTTGAGAGGGCAAGATTCAGATAGCAGAATTAGACAACAATCAGGGCTGGACAAATAAACGTCAGGGTTTAATTCATAAAGTTGAACCATTTTAGCAGATTCAATTGATGATTAAGAATAAAAATATAAGCAACTGAATTGTGACAACATGCTTTTGAAGTAATAATTTAACGACCACTTTGTTTTAATCAAATTAAATGTTTTGATTTCTGAGCAAATGGTTGACGTGCAGTGGACACATGGTTTGCACACTCCCATTAAAATTAAACAGAAATATCATGTCCAAAGAGAAATGTAACCTGTCTGCATAAGTGTACACACCCTTTCATAATGAGTCATGTGACTGTACTCAGAATGAACCAATCACATTCAAATACACCTTAAAAAGGAATCATACACACACCTGTCAATCAACTGATTCTGATTAACTTTAAACAAAGCTGAACTGTTTCTGCAGAAGTTTCTTGACATCTAGGTTTCATCTGACTGCTGAAGCCATGATCCTTAAAGAGCTTAAAAGCATGTATGGGATCTCACTGTGGAAAGGGTTCAATCAGGAGAGGGAGAGGCAACACTTTCCAGATCATTATGCGGACCATGGAACACCCTGAAGGGCCTCATCACCAAGTCATCAAAATGGAGAACCACAGTGAACAAGAACAGGACGTCCCACCAAAAGTGACAAAAGGACAAGAAGAAATACTCCCTGAGCCCAGAGGCCTGGTCACCCCTGTATGTGATGGTCGCTCATATTCTTCATTGGTCTGGGCTATGGGGTAGGGGCAAGATGGAAGCCCTCCTAAATCACCCCAAACTATGTGGCAAAATGTGTTACAATATGTCCAGTAAGACCAAGGTAGAACTTTAAGGGCATAATTCCAAAAGGTATGTTCGTCACCCATAGAACACCACACCCATGGTGACAAGACGGTGGCATCATCACACTACGGTTCCCCGAATACCAAGCTACTTCAGCACAGCACCGGCAGGCATCCGTTAGAAAGCTGAAGATGAGGAAAACTTGGTGAAAGCATAACAACCCATTGAACAAATCCAAGTCAACAAAGGAACAGAGAACGTCACAGTCCAGACTGAAATCCCATCCAAATCTTGAGCTCCTCTCCATCTGATAGATCTGGAGATGTTTGTGAGGAAGAGTGCAATATTAAAATTTCCTTATCTAGATGGGCTAAGTTGATAGACCCATACCAAAAAGACTGAGTGCTGTATTAGATGTAAAAGGGTGTGTTTACTTATGCAACAAGGTTACTGTACATGTTTTTCCACCCTAGAATATTTATATTAATTTTACATTTGAATGACGCTTCACGCTAAAGGTAGAAGATCTGTCATGATTTATCTTTGCTCCTTTTTTTTTTTTACACTGCAGAAATCTGCGATTTTAAGTGCGGTGTGCAAACTTCATCCTCTGTACATACAGACAATTTGTCCAACCCTGTAACAGGAAGAGAAATGCTCAAAAACAGACAACCCTTAAAAACACTAACGTAATAATAGGTCCGTTCCTTCCACCAATGAAAGCTATATAAAATATGTTTTCTACAAAGCATAAATATTCTATTGTTTTATGGTTACTGCAACTAAACCTATATGTGCTGCAAAACATAAAAACAAACAGAAAGAACACAGAACTCAAGGCATGGGCCGATACTAGATCTGCACACCAGTAAAATGTCCACTTGATAATTATCCTTAGCTTAAATTTTTTTTTTTAAATAAATCTATAAATACAATTTGATGCATATAGAAGACTAATATTTACTGAATAACTGATCGGCACATGCTTTGTTGAGTGTACACAAAATGGCACAAACCTGACAGCAACTTCTAAAGTGCAGCAATTCATAAGAACAAATTACTTCAGTAAATGTGTTGTGATCCATGCTCTTCAAAGCCAGATATTTAGAATTTCATTTAAATCATTTGGTTGCAGTTGAATTACTTTGAAATGGACCATCAAGCTTGCACAGGTCTTCCCTTACCCCTCCCTTACCAAGCTAAAGGTCTCTCTTTTTAAGTAATTTAACTGCAACTTAACTGTTTTACAATAACAAAACTTTTGGCACCAAATTCATTAACATTTCTTTACAGATCTGCTGATATTTACACTCTTTTCAGCTATTCAGAAAATGTTGGCTTTGAATGATCAACATGAAAGCAGGAATTTGCTCAGAACCAATAAAACATTCAGCTTCCTGCATAATAACAATGTAATGACAAATGGATGTACATATGTGACTGGCATTAATGGCATCTGATGATAGACATTACTTGTATTCGCAAATATATACGGCAGGAGGGAAAAAAGGCAATTGTGCAACTGGCACGTTCATGGACTAATCAGCTTAAAGAATATCTTCAACATAAGGGGCAGGGTTATCCAGCTTTACAACACAACTGGGCAAATACAGTAAGCCATTAGGAAAGCTATGGCAATCTTCAAAAGAAATATGAAAGTTCATTTAAATCAATACAATTAATAATATATAAATTTATTAAGATATACTTGTTAGTCTTTTTAGCATTCAAAATAAAACATCTTAATAGACATGATTATAATTTGGTATTACAGGCATTTCAACTGATTAAAACAGCAGATAAATTATTTGGCTGATAGCAAACCATAAACTTTACCGATACTGCCCCTTTTCCATAAAACCTAAAATGTTTTCTTTGATCTTGATAAACTGGCTGTTTTGTTAAAACGTAACAGATGTCCCAGCCCAAGAAATCATCAAATAGAATTTGAGGTAACTTGTGACCGTTACATTCATCCAGCTATGAACGACAGGCAAATTGGAAAAAGACATTTTCTGCCATCTCACCTTTCAGTAATAATGAGATCAGAAGAAAAGCACAATACTGAATGGCAACATCCTCACACCGAGCTATTCATGCAAAAGAGAATATATTTAATTCTATATAAACTTAGTAACAGGGCAATATTACATTTATGTTGAATGAAAGTGTACACAAACCATTACAATTCTCCTCCATTCACATTGAGTGAACCGCTTTTAGCACTAAGGTCCATTTTAAAGTAAAGTTACAGAATGTCTAGTCTAATAGTACATATGAGCAAAACGACTACATTTAACATTTATAAAAACACTTAGTTATCTGAAAATGCCCAAAAATCTAACTGTGGTCGCCATGACAACTTGGTCTCTTAAAATTAAAAGCAACTCGAGTCTTAATAGATTGTTTTATACTCCACCTGAAGTCAGGAAAAATTATACTGACCTACACATTATATCCTTTTTCAAATTGTCTCAAATGTTAAGCTGAACACTTCTGACTCACACACCAATGCAAAGTTAAAATCACCACAGCAAAAACACATCACATCCTCCAAATACATGATACTAATGACTCGGTAAGCTCAACTTTACATTTCACTTGAATACCTCTCGAGTTCGCTAGTTCGGACAAAGATCCCTTACCCTTACGTTCACATTAGCAAATGACAAGGCAACAAGTGACCATTCACTTAACAGGAGTCCAATCTGCAATTCTGCCAATGGTAAATAAGCTAATATAATGTGGTTGCACAATGACACAAATTGTTTTGGTTCTCTAAACTTCCCCCAGTTCTCCAACTCTCCACTGCATATACAGTATAGGAGACCAGAAAACATCACCATGCTAAATAAATCCAACCTAGTCTGCTATGTTTACTGGGACATTAAGATTAGCAGCTATTTCACAAGTTTTCTGTAATGAATGAAATTAAAATTAGCTAATCATGAAACACAAAAAAAAAAAAAAAAAGAAAGAAAAAAAAAACCCAAAACACCAAAAACAAATATTGTCATTTCCTAGTGTGCACAAAAGGCCAAAAAGCAGAATTTTAAAAAATGTAAACAGTTGGGGACCACAAAGGTTACATCAAACAGCCAACACCACTTAACCAATGATACAGGTTTTTCAATTGTTGTGAACAATGCAGGACTACACAGTACTTCAGAACAGCCAAACACACTAATTTACTACCGAACAATAAGGAATGTAAATATCATTACACCAAGAACTGCCTCAATAACTCATCTTAATGTGTGGCAAAGAACACTTTACACTGGAACTTTACATTGTTCTGACTACCATGGCATGAAAAGAACTTGCATACTTGTATATCCTTGGAAAATTTGGTAACAGCAACTTCATAAAAGGTCAGAATTCTTCTTTGGTAATTTTTGTTTCTGATCTAATGTTCAGCAAATATTTACGTATTGAACAACTTGTCATGTTATGATCATTAGACCAGCCATAACTTTAATAAATTCATATGAAGGTCTGATAGCAATGGAAATTAAGCATTTAGCACTACAAATGTAATTTGTCACATGTAATTTGTCTATACAAACAGTAATTTCATCCATCACTAACTACTGTGATATTAAATATCTGTAAATAGTCCCTTAACATTTTAAGATTTGGTACTGCAACTTAATCAACCGGATTATGTAAAATAGAAAATAATCACTGATCGATACATACAAACCTTCTGACAATTTACAGCCAATTTATTCCAATATTAAATAGTAAATCAGTCAAACCTCATATTTACGCACACAAATTTAAAACACATCATTTGATCGTCACACATTTAACACTCGGTCACAGGATACCAAATTCTTAAGCAGGCTACAATAATGAATAGTTTAAATTTCTGAATAAACTCTTCCAACAGTACACCTCATCATCAACCCCCACCCCCACCCCCCCAATGAACAGTTTGAATCAATCCATCATAGTTTTCTGACGGTTTATAACTAAACTGATCATACACCAAGTTTCAACAGGTGAAACTGAAGCAGATACTTTAACACAGCCAAGATATTTTAAGTTAAGCTTTATTGATCCTGAAGGAAATTTTTGTTAACAATTAACAATGAGTGGATTTTGAACATGTGCAAAAACGTCTAACTCAACTGCAGGGCAGTGTTTTGTTTCAGGGAAAAATACAGCTGTATAAAGCTTTCCATTTATTAAATAAAAATTATAAATGAACATTTGAATGATTAAGCGTTCAAAAAAAGCTATAGCACTAATTAATGCTTAAACTTGCTAAAATGGCACCTTACACTCAGGAATAACTGCTTCAAGTTATAATTACTGGATGGAATAGTATTTATGCACTTAAAGACACTCAGTACCTCATTTCAACAACCAGATTCATCCAACAAAACCAGTTATTACTGAATTAAATACCACCTTACACTTCAGTAGTCTCCATACATACACAGTTCTTAAAGGCATATAATTAACATTCTAGACCAGAGAATCCCAATATTCACCAAAGACATTTATTATTTACTCACTCAAAATATAGTCATCATTTTCCCCCCAGACAAATCACAACCAATTCGTATATGATATTAAAGCCAACATAGAAGCAATTATTGACTTCTTACAGTCTGCACCTGAGTGCAAATATTTTATCAAAATTTTATTACGAGAGTGTCTCAACACATAAAATGCATAAAAACAACACTACTTTTAAAGTGCTACACACAGGAGCTAGTATTTGTCCTGCAGAAATATGACATGAGTACAGGATCAAATCAGGAACCAATCAGATTTCAGCATGAGAAGAGCAGTAGTTTTAGATATTAATACAAAAAGAAAGTCTTCAGTATGGCAAAAAATAAAATAGAAAGTGTGTGTGTGTGTGTGTGTGTGTATATACTTACCTTACTGTTACCTACCTGGTATGTCCTGTAGTGTAGCAGAGGAGCTGGTTTTACAAAGTTTAATTAAGAAATATGTAATAAAACTGATAAACACACATTTACAAATAAAACACACACCTCTTTGTCCTAACGATGGCGATATTCCCTCTCTCGGTCACGGTCTTTCTCACGATCACGGTCCCTCTCGCGATGGCGGTCTCGCTCACGACTGCGCTCTCGGTAGTAATCTTCATGACGGTCGCGACTGCGTGATCTGTGTCGCCGACTCTTCTCACGGGAGCGACTGTGGTCCCGATCCCGCGAGCGCTCTCGTCTGCTGAGAGAAACAGAGCAATCAGAGAGAGGAAAGGACGAGTGGAGTGCAGAAATACGATGTGTAGAGATGAGAGTTGACCGCAGATGAGCAGCGTACCTGGAGGCAGAGCCATAGGATTTGGACTCGATGCCATGCAGGCAGTCCTGTAGAGAGCTGATTAACACTTTGCAGCGATCATCAGCTGAAACTTTCGACTGTTTTATTAGTGAAATTGCAGTAACCAGTGTCTCAATAGCACTGCCGTAATCTCCTGAAAAACACACGCGAGAAACACAAAATTAGTAAGGGTGTATTCCACATGTTCCATCAGCATTTCATCCAACAGTCCCACAGTACCTGTCCCTCAAACCATCCCGCCCGCCCACCTCACCATCCCTCTCATCGCCCATCTGTCTGCCTCACCGTCCCTTTAAATGCCTCTACCATCACTTTGACCTTCTCAGACAAACATGTCCACAATAACCCATGTCAAAGTGTAGCGTGTTTACCTGCACTTGCATCTGACACAGCTCTGGATATAGCGCTACTGGAGATAGCTCTATTTCTGTTCATAATCTCCTCAAATTCAGCTTCACTCAGAGGTGCCCGAGCTGCATCCATCTCTCTGATAGTGTGTGTGGCAGAGAGACAGAAATCAAAAAGAGAAAACAGTTACAACACAATAGACAGCTCCTGATGCCTTAGGACACTGTCTCAAAACAAACAAACATTCTCCTAACTATCTTATAGATGATCACATAGGAGGGAGTTTCTTACCTGCCCGGTCCGTAATCCCGGTCATAAGGAGGAGGCCGTCCATAAGGGTCGTTGGGTGGTGGGGCTCTATCAGGCGCTGCCATGTTGTTGTTTCCAGGTGGTGGGAAGAAGGCAGGGTTGACATGGGGGGCAGGTGGTGGGCCTCCAGGAGGTGGACCACGCATGTGAGGGGGTGGAGCTAAAGCCAAGGGAGGGCCAATAGGACCAGGGGGACGAGGTGGGAATGGACCGGGAGGGGGTGGACCTTGCTGAGGCGGAGGTGGACCAGGAGGTGGGCCATAACCTGGAGGAGGTGGGCCAGGGGGTAATGGACCAAGTGGCGGTTGGCCAAACTGACCAGGAAACAGGACAGGAGGTGGTGGGCGGTCCCCTCTATTAGGGGGGCCTGAAAGGGGTGGGGCTAAACCTTGACCAGGAGGTGGGGGGCCAGGAGGACCTGGAGGGCCTGGAGGGCCTGGAGGAGGACGGGGAGGTCCCTGTATGCCACCTGGAGAACATAAAAGAATAGAACATACAATATTAAAATCACTATTTTAACATGTAGAGAACTAACAAACCAGTTTTGGTAAACAGCCATACCAGGCAAGTGTGGAGGGGGTGCTCCAGGCCCAACGGCTCCAGGAAAGCGATCTCCTCCAGGACCTGCAGGACCTGGAAAGCGCCCTCGACCCCTACCTAGGGGAAAACCACCGCGGGGACCCACACCTGGAGGACCAGCCTTCCCTTCCCCTGACATCTGCCCTGACTGCGTGCCTAAAGAAAGAAAAATATTTGACTCGTTTTTTTTTTTAACAGACTAACATGACAAAACCAAACCCAACACACATGCACCAATCATCAGCTACACAACACACACACTAAAGCTGTAACGCCACAGAAATATTTTAATATATTCACTACTACATGCTTTAATGGAGAAAATAAGTCCGTTCCGAGAGACACGAGTGAGAGTGTGACTCACTCTTGCGTGACTGCAGCTCAAACTGACTGAGTGACTGTTTGTTGCAGGGAGTTACAATCGGGTTTTGGCCGTGCAGCTCTCGCTTTGACAGTAAATCCAACAACTTCCTGGAGGAGGCTTCTGATCCCACACACACCAACGCAAACCTGCAACACACGGGAAGTTTAATAAAAGCTTAAGCTTTCATATGTACCGTTACATATCAGTCACATCGAATAGCTCTGATTAAAATTACTGAACACGCATCGCAGTACTGTTACAATAGTGTACATAATTACCGTAATTAAAACCTATGTATACAGTGTTTAAAAGGTAATCAGTAGTTACAAATGCACAGCATTCTGAATACACACGGAAGGATTCTAGAACCGTACCACACAGAACAGAGATTTTTTTAGTGGTTCTAGAATTCAAGGTTTTGAGTAGGGATTTTGATTTGGGGATTCGGGAATCCCTGACTAGCATAAAGCGGTCTAAGACATCACTGAGGATTCTAGAACAAACGTAAGCATTCCAGAACGCTGTGAGATGCACAAATTCATGGCAAGTTCAGACACGGCATTGTGGCAAGTGGTCTCACCCTTTCGACTGTCCATTAGCTCGGTTCTCAAAGAACTTAATCTCCAGCACATCATTGATGCCAATGGAGCGAATGGCTTCTGTCAGATCCTCATCTGTAGTCCACTGTGGAGAACATGCAGAGATTTATAATTAAACACATAACAAAAAAACAAAACCATTCTAATTAAATACCATTTATAAGGACAAAATATGAACGTGCTTGAATATTGATGAGTTACATACATCCATAGTTACCTACACAGTGCACTACACATGCTCACTATACAGGGTATAACATTGTGAACCCTACACAGTGCACTACACATGCTCACTATACAGGGTGTAACATTGTGAACCCTACACAGTGCACTACACATGCTCACTATACAGGGTATAACATTGTGAACCCTACACAGTGCACTACACATGCTCA
>JAQMYM010000004.1:156918-167424 GCA_030014255.1 Parauchenoglanis ngamensis
TATACAGGGTGTAACATTGCGAACCCTACACAGTGCACTACACATGCCTGGAACACCTATTTAAGACTTCTGACATATCACTTAATAAAATGAATTACAAAATTTATGCGAATATACTAAATAGTATTTTTGCCTTTAACTACACAGATTCAAAGACAAGCGACAGCAATACTGCAAATATATTACACCCAGGTGAGGTGTGCGTGTTTGTGTCTCTTACCCAGGTAAGGTTGCCGATATAGAGAGCGATGCGTTTGCCTGTGTACGTGTAAACGACGTTGGGTGGAGCTCCTTTATTCCCCTCGGTGCCTCCGGGTGCAGGCAGGTTGTCCAGGTAATCTCTGTCTTCAGGTGCATCACCATTATTGGCTGAAGGGGAAATTACATCATCATACAGGTCAATCTGCTCATGAACGGGGTAATCTGTTTCCTGTAAACACACAGAGCAAAGATCACATCAGTAATACAAGAAACAGTTACAGTAAACAAATAAACAAAACCACTTTAAAATACTAGATTACTTTACTCACATGGTTTAACACCTGTGCAGATTATACATGAGAAAGGTTTTCAAATATAGCTTCCTTTAAAAGGTACCACCTGACTAAACTGATAAAATTTATTGAAAACATTTATTTTCAGTCCAAAACATACTTTCTAACTAGCAAGACAAAGAATAACCTTCTCCTCTGTATCATCTCACCTGTACTCACGCAGGGAATTCTGTGTGTGTGTGAGAGAGTGTGTGTGTAGGAATTTCGTCAGTTTTACATAAATCCACATGATTGGATTTTTACCCAAACACACAATAAAAATACCAGTTTTTTTTTAGAAGTCCTAAAAACCTGCTATACAACATGTTTATTTAACATCCTAAACAATTCCTTATTCCACAAGTCCTAAAAAATGAAATCACCTTTTTCAAATAAAAATATTTATTATTAAAAAGAAAATAAATAACTAATAACCACCCATTAACCCTAGGTATATTTAATTAAAAACACAACTGTTTAAAGCTAACTGTACAACCCGTGCTAAGCTAACGAGATCTTTGCTTCAAACACCAAAAAGTACATACAATTTATAAACTATAAAAAATTTTGCTACTTTGTATATTTACACATTTCCTCTAGTTCACTATTAACACAATGTGCAGAATGTGTGCTTAATGTTAATTAGCTTAGCTAAACAGTATAAACAATGGCCGCATACAACCACAAAGGAGATTCAATAAAAACAATAAACAACCTCAATTTCCACAAAACTAAACCTTTTTATACATAAAGTATAACAATATATTTAAAGCGTAAGCAATGAATAAAACTACAATGTGCAAAAATAATACAGCGTTAATTCCATACTCGGCTTAATACGACGCGAGGCCAAATCCCAAATCACAGCCTACCATACACACAGAGTGCACTACCCAGCGCTGAGAACAGCACCCTACCCCCTACTTAGTGCGCTTATCCAGTAATGAGCGCGCGAGTTGAGACCAGACCTCCGCTCGAGACATTTCATTGTGCGCACTCACGTTAGCCTGCGACGCTAAAGACTGTGCACGCGCTTGCAGCCTCTCTGAGGTAAATACATTTTGCATTAAAAAAGATTATTCCCACAAACCATCACGAGTTAAACTGAACAAAAATGGAAAGCACTCCAAGTTCTTCTTTGTTGAAGGTGTACCTGATTGAACTCCTCTTCTACATCTGCGTAAATGTCGATGTGATCAACACCGTCCGCCATTTTCCGCTCCTCTGTCTTCCTCCCTCAGCGGGCGGAAATGACGAACGTGGCGCGCGAACGTGCGGAAGAAGGAACAATGCGCCCAGACGGTGACGTCAGAACGTTTGAATATCGCGGCAAATGACAACCCATATAATATATTATAGATCTTTATTTGTTAAAAGATATTTATAAACAAAGCGTTATTAAAATCTATTAACGCTTAGCTTCAGTAACATTTTGCTAATCTGTCAGTGAAGCTAATAAAAAACCGAGCATGTAAATCAAACTTAAATACATTTTTAACAAAGTTTATAGTGTTAGAATGCATTGTTGTCTTTTTAACTTGTGTAAACTTTATTTGCATTGTATTCTGACCGTAATTAAACACTGACACTCAACAAGTTGCTAGTATTATGTCTCTACTGTTGAGGTTGTGGCCTGTCCAGTTGTTTGTTGTTGTTGTTGTTTAAAAAAAAAAACAGGATTACCCAATTTACATAGTCTACAGTCAACTTTAAAATGTAAAAAATATAATTATTGTTTAAACTGTATTTACATTTGTTTTTCATTTTACATGCTCGGTTTAGTAGCTTCATCCTCTGATGAGCAAAGCGAGCTGTCAGTACTAGCTTTGTGCACTCACCAGAGGAACCCAGGCCATCGTTTCTTCCTCCCAAGCTTTATTTTTCTTCGTAATGTCTCTACACACATTTAAAGAAAGGTTGTATATGACCATTTAAGATGAAACAACACTTATTTTCTTCCATTTCTGTGTCAAACTGTAAATACAGCTCTGTATCCAGCCCAGTTCTGGCTTCTGTTTCTAAACTGCATCCTTTCAGCTTTAACATTTTTACAAATACTTTATTGATCTGTACGCTTAGCATGTTGTTATCTGTTAACTGTAACAGCTGCTTATTGTAACAGCAGTTTGTGTCTATAATTTGTTGCTGATTAATACAAAACATAGCAGTGTGTTAACATTCATTCATTTACATTTTTAATTTTTTTAACTAATTGTTGGCTGGCTGTAGGGCTAAAAAAAAATTAAAACAATGAAGATATCTAAACATTTTTACTCAAATAAAGAATAAAAAAACTTTGACAGCTGGTATATTGCTTAGTTGACCTGATTTATTATAATTATGTATTGATCTTTGTTGTTTATTGATAAATATTTATGACTTTATAAGACAGAACACACACACCACATTCATATAAATATATGAATCCTCATATTTGTTCTTTATGCAATCTGGTACCCTAAAGCGCCTCCCAGAGGCAGAGATTGGTACTCCTCATGTAGGACATGATAAGGGTCCAAGGCAATTTTATCAGCCAGTTTGATGGTCCATTTAGTGCAGCTATTTATGAAGTTTTCCACAAAGTGTCCCAGAGGAGTGACCCACCATCATGAAGCAGATCCAAAGGAGCGACAGGATCCAGGCTTTCAGTTGGACTGAGCCATACTGAGCCTCTGTATTGCAAAATACTTTGTATGGCAGAGCAGAAAAACAGAGCGAGGATTTATTTACTGGCTCCAAATGAACTGAATCTCTTTAAAAAGTAGATCCTCTGTTGTACCTTATTGCAGATGAAGTCCACATGGTAGACTCATGATATAATAATAATAATAATAATAATAATTATTATTATTATTATTATTATTATTAGAAATAGTTAATTAGAAATTATAAATAGTAAATGTAACAAAAGTAGCTAAAAGAAAGAAATGTAACATTTGATATTAAATAAACATTTTGTATATTAGGTTCAGTTTATTAGCCACGGCACATTAATGAACTAACAGGCTCTGATTTTTTTTTATGCTTAATTGTATTATATTAATTTTTTAAAATGTATTTTATGCATCTCTTTGTGTATTTTATTTCTTTATCTTTATATCAATTGGATAAGAGGGAGTGGTTTGAGTGGTTATTAATCTTTATTATAAACATTATTGACCAGCAATCCAGAAAACTGTATCTTTACTTTTTATAAAACTGTAGTACAAAGTATTTAAATTTGTATAGCAATAAGACAATACAATATGAGTATGTGTTAATTTTTTGAGTTGACTTTTAAGCTTCTCTATGAAATTTCTTATTCTTACAGGCATCATCCAATCAGAAGAATAGTCTACTGTATATTATTTATATTATATAATATTATGCCATTAAAACAGGTGATTAAATAGAAAAACTAGGGAATGTGAGTTAAAAGCAAAGATGCAGCAACAATGACCTTGTAAACACACAAGACACACTAACAAAGACGTATTCATTCACTAAATGGTCTTACAAAACAAAGCGCAGAGACACAATACACAGTGGTGTGATTAATCATCAGGGGAACGTGGCTAAAGGAGCGCGTGATACATTACCACAAGCCAATTTTCAACAATTTTTACAGTACAAAAAATTTAAACATTGTAAATTTACAGTAGATAACTATAGTACAAAAGGATTTTTTTAACTCCACCTCACGTAAGTAAGAATTATTCTGTTGGATATAAGTGAAAACGTGACAGTTCTCAAGGTGTTATTGTTTGCAGAATTTGTCTTTTGTCTTATGAATTGGAGCATTTTTTAAAATTAATTATATATTACTGCAGTAAAAACCAAATAGCTCTAGGAGTTTTCAGTGTAAACCATTATGTTTATAATGAAAGTGCAGGAAATTAATATGAAATGATGTATCAGTAGTAAAAAAGGCATTGCAGTTGGTCAGCTGTGAGCAACTTGTGTATTTCAGTAACACATATAGAGATACTTTAATTATTAATTATTATTTAATTATCAGTATTATTATTTTTTATTATTTTTTTTTCCAAAAAAAGTTTTTTAAATATCTTTTTTCTTGTAATCTTGTGTTTCTCAACTGTCAAACTATTTAGCAAAACTAGTTTTAATATTATTTCATGCTCAGTGAAGTGTGTATTATCATGCAGGCCAGACCAGGCAGAATGCTTGTGCAGTTCAGAAGTTTAACTAAAAGAATCCAGCAAAGGTACCAAAACAGTAATCCCAAATAAGGGTCAAAAACAGGCAAAAGTTCAGGCAAGAAGAGTAAACCATGTAAAGACAAAGTCAATCCAAATCACTGAGAGCAGGGTGAAAACCAGGACCTCAGTTTGTGCGTATGCATGTGTGTATTAATTTTTATTTTAGGTGACCTGAGACCTTTTCTGACCTGAGATATGAAAGCAGGAGAGAAAATTCTATTCACCAGTTGTTTGTTTCAAGGTTTGTGAATGATTGACTAAGAATTTGTGCATATTTAAAACAAAAAGGTTAATGCATTATTATAATACTTGTGTTGTATTATGGGATGTGTGTGTGTGTGTGTGTGTGTGTGTGTGTGTGTGTGTGTGTGTTTGCAGCTGTTTTGTGTAGAGAATTCTTCATCAATCTACCAGAAAGTATAGAAGCTCTGAGAGGCATCTGTGTTCTCATACCCTGCAGTTTTGATTTTAAAGAACAATATGATGAAGAACTACAAAAGAATCCTAAAGGAGTCTGGTATAAAGGTGACAGTTCAGCAAAACACAAAGTCTTTTGCTCTGAAACTACTGATGGCAACAAGATTGATGGCAAAATTATAGGAGACCTCCACAAGAAGAACTGCACCACCGTCTTTTACAACATCAGTGAGAGTGACAGTGGAGAATATTACTTTAGAATAGTGTCTGGAAGTCTGAAATATATTTATCCTTCTTCTCTTTATATAAATGTCAGAGGTGAGAACTGCAGCACAGTACAGTATGTCTGTAAATACAATAATGATATACAGGAACACCTTCAAAACATCTAATCTAATGTGATACTGTGTGTTTATCTCAGCCTCTCCAATCAGCCCCTCAATAACACTGTATAAGGAGGATCAGGGGGAGGTGGAGGACCAAAATGAGGTGGTGGAGGGAACTTCAGTCAGTCTCATTTGCTCTGCTCCAGCTCCTCCATGTCCCTTTAACCTCCCCACTTTTACATGGAACTTCCTGCCTGAGGAGAGAAGACAGGAGCAGAACCACAACACCAGCTTCAGCTCCTCTCAGCTGAACTTCAACGCTACTCACCTGCATCATGGACTCGATTTCACCTGCACTGCCACCTACCAGCTCCAGAACAAGATCCCCAAATCAGCACAGAGCTCTCTTACACTACATGTTCTGTGTAAGTGTTTAAATTCAAATCCTCGTGTCATGATTGCAAGAGAGAAAATAAGACATCAAACCATCAGCACATCATTATATTCTGTATTCATGTAAATGATTTGACCTACAGTTTCTTACAGCACTGTCTGAATTGACAAATTCCATCTTACTTTCAGAATAGCTCACATGAGCAAGGAAACATTCGTGTGTGCTGTTGTTAAAAAAAAAAATGTAAAAATGTGATGAAGCAGAGTTTGTTACCAGCACATCTCCAATAGTTTTATTCCTTGATACCACAGAAATCTGCCAACAATTACAATGTGTGTTAATGAATGAGACGCACCATATGTTTTATGCATTTATAGTTAGATTTAATATTGTGTAACATCAGTAAAACAAGTTACTTCCTGTTCTCACTGGTTATAGCATTTGTCTCTCTCTTAAATTTAATAAACAAAAAAACAACAAAACACAACAAAAAGCAAACCAAAAAAGACACAGAGCTTGTCATGTTACTAAGAAATTGCAACGAGTAAACTCCTCTGTTTAAAACGTAGTTACAGCTTCACCTCTGACCGCTACAAAGCACTAACTGGAGACACCTTCCATAAATGTTACACAAATGTACGTACAGAAAACTTTAGCATATCAATGATTACACACATTGTTTGTGCCATATGAAAATGTTATTTTATCTTCAGTTCTTAAATCCTACACTAGTAGACAATCAATTGCCATTTTTGTTACCTAGCAACATGCACAGCTGTTATATACAAAGAAAAAACCACAAATTTAGAGGACGGGAGACAGGTTGAGAACTGGAGTACACTCTCAGATCATTTACATCACTTTGGAATGAGTGATACATCAGTGTTAAATCTCCCCTTAATCATGTACATCACACTGTGAGCATTTTTGCATCAGTTCACGCATTGCCATGCTCTCTCGCTCTCTCGCTCTCTCTCTCTCTCAGACACTCCTCAGTTCCTTCCCTTCTCCAGCTGCAACAGCACTCATGATTTTATGGTGTGTTCCTGTGAGTTTCATGGAAATCCATCTCCTAAACTGGCATGGCATCTCTCTGGTCAAACTGTCTGTCCATCTCAGATCATATCCAATTGGGGCGAGTCAGTGAACAACAGAACCTCAAGAAGCTTTATATCCATCCGTCAATCGGTTAACAACATGCCCACTCTGCAGTGTGTTGTTTCTAATAAGATAGGTGCCAACACCCTCCTGTTTAATCCCAGCATTTCAGGTAGGCAGCCACAGTAAAGTAATGAAACAGATGTTCATTCAAAGTAATTCAAAGTAATTAATTTTCTTACATGTTTTATTTCCAAGAACACAGACACACTGCAGTACCTTATCTGGTTCTGTCACTCTCTGTGGTTCTCCTTCTGTGTGTTGGTGTCATTGTGTTTCTTATCTACAAATTGAAGCAGTAAGTCACAGATTTAATTATATTTCAATAATTCAAGCAGCATAGCAGAATGTATGTGTATGTGTGTATATATATATATAAAACATAACAATAAGCATGTACCTAAATGAATAAAATGTTTCATGAAATTTGTTATTAGACTGTCCAGGAAAATAAAGGTAAGTCAAACACTATTATTATTTTATTATTATTATTATTATTATTATTATTATTATTATTATTATTATTGATGATGATGATGGTGTTTATTATGTGAAGGTTCTACAGAGAGGAGACACTTACGCTTCTCTCCAGCTCTCTGCTGTACAGAACTCTGAATATGAAACTCTGCAGACTAACAGAGGTGACGTCACATCACTCATTAACACTAATTATTAACTTTATTCACTTAACCTCATTTATTACTTTAGGTTTTTAAACATGATCTTAAGAGTTGACGGTGTGGATTTATTTTGTGTGTTTCAGTAAGGAGCATAAAAAAGAACAGTGCCTGAAAATCTGCACTTTTCCATCACTCGTTTTTCACCAGGGAAGTAATCAAGGATGGTGTGGTGATACTGTTACCACCCACACACCATTTTCCAATTTGCCAACAACTCACAACAATTTGCCAGTAATTGTTGCTTAAGATTTATAGTTAATGTTTACATTTAATTTTGTAGGTCAAAGTTACTTCCTGTTCTCACATTATAGCAGCTGTTTACAGTTGTTCCTTCACTGGTCTCTCCTTTTTCTTTGCTGAAGTTAATGTTGCAGAGAAACAGCAAAGTGTAAACTGACTAATAATTGTTGGTTCACATTAGCATTAGAGTTAAATCACTTATTTGATGTTCAAGTATCCGATATATCATTTGCATTAGCCTTAATTAAACCATATAATTGCTAATTATACATCACAGCAAACATCACCATTTGGTAAATCTTCTTATTTTCTATTATAGTAAACACTGTTTTACTGTTAATTGGCCTCATTTATCTTTCAAGTTATAAAAGTGTTTACATTTTGTGTAAATAGTTTCATGACCAAACTAAGCCAAAAATTCCAGATCTCCATATTTCTTTGTAGACACATGCGCATGTTGATAAATGTCATTCTGCCATGAATTACCAAGAGCATTTATGGCACTGCTGATTACATTTTATGACTAAATGTTAAAAGATCACCTCCTAAGTGTGGCATGTGCTAAATCTTCCAGAAATGCAGGTCAACTATTGCAATTTGTTGGCTAATGTAGACACACTAACTCTTTTATATGGCGCTATTACTTTTGTCCTAACTGAACAGCTAGTCTGATTTGTGTTAATATATGGATATGTTTTGGAATGACTTTCTTTCAAGTCATTAATATGAAGTGACTGAGTTTCACAAAATGTTCACAAAAACCCAACAACTCGGAGAGAATTATATGATTTGAAGGCTTTCACTGGAGCTTCACATTAGTGAGTGTCAGAAGCATAACATAGAACATTTTCTCCAACTAACTGAATTTTCATGAACACCACATTTCTTGTGTAATTTTTGATATACAGATTTATGTAGTCTGTTTGTATACAATGTGATGAATGAGGACTAATATTATTATTGCAGTTTTTACAGTTATGGTTGTTCATTTGACCCGTATTGATATGTTTGTTGTTCTTGTTGCTTTGAGTACACTGTACTTCACTCTATAAATCTCAATATACACTGACATATCTACTTAATGTAAACAAATATAAATAAATATAAATAAATAAATAAAGTTTATCAAAACTATATTGATATATATTTTGTTTTGGATATTTTCTAACATGGCCTTTTGCTAGAACAGTTTAACAGCCAGTTTAAGAAATGCAACAGAAATTTTTTTTAATTTTAAAGTTTCTAAGTCTTGAATACAATTGGAAATCTGCGTCATAATTGGGGGGCTTCATAACAAAATGCTCTGGCCCCTGCTGTATTCCAGGTACTGCACCTTCTGACTGAAGTAGGTGTGGAGGATCACAAAAAATACCAAAAGTTTGCTCAGATACTGTGGCACAAGACCATTCTGTGCTTTATAGGTCAGTAGTAGTATTTTATGATCAATTGAAAATTTCATTTGGAGGCAATTCAATATGCATAAGAGAAGTGTGAAACATCCAGATAGTAAGACATTACAATAATCCAACCGAAAGGTGAAAAGGCTTGAACTATTTTCTGTGACATGTTTATTATAAGATTATGTTTTTTATCTTAGAAATATTTTTGAGCTTAAAAAGACTCGTTTCTGAGTGCTGTAGTAAAATCCAGATGGAAACATTTCATGAATGTAATTCTTATGCAAGTATGAGCATAACTGCTGAGGTGCAATACTTTCTGGTATCTCAGAGACAAAGGGGTTTGATATTGGCCTACGGATTGCCAGCTAACAAGGATCAAGTTAAGTTTTTTAATCAGTTGCTAGAAAATAATTTAGCATGATAGGAGAAAGCAAAGAACAGCTACATTCAATGGTTAACAGCTCGACATCACCCAACAAACCAGATAGATTCAAGCATGAAACACAGCAACAGGACAATACATGGTGCACCTGTACAGCACTAGTTCACACAGATTCAAAGAGAAGTCCCTCAAGAGCAGGTGGAGTGCCCACCTTTGGGAGGTGCTGCTGTTGCTGCTGCTATCTTCAACAGGTTTCCTGAAACATACACAACAGCACATGCCTGCAGATGCAGATTTAGTATCCTTACAGAGCAGAAAATAAACAGCAGCATACATGGCAATGGATCCAGAAGAAATCCAGAAGAAAAGTATGAAAGGTCATACTGGCAGGTATGAAATAAACAAAGAGACTTGCAGCCACTGTGCAGGACACATCCATACCAGAGGGTGAAAGGAGTCGAAGTTAACGACCACCGAAATTTGGATGTGGATCCAAGAAAGGAACTCAAGTCATCAATGCACACCACAGAGCTTCATGGTACACCAGAGTCTTCATCACTGCCAGGTAATTTTCCAGAGACTTCCAACTAGAAGAGCTGTCATAAGACAACAGTATTCCAGTTAATCAGCCTGGGGGAGGTACTGGTGATGGCTCTGATCACAACATGGCAAATATATATATATGCACTATACACTTTGGACACACCTTCTCTTTCATAGGTTTTTCTTTATTTTGTTTTTTTCTATATTGTAAAACAATACTGAATACCTCAAACT
>JAQMYM010000004.1:180547-193540 GCA_030014255.1 Parauchenoglanis ngamensis
TAAATTGTGATGTGATATTCGTGATCAGCACCCAAAGATCTATAAGAAACACCCAACAGTGTTCAAGAAGCAAAAACTTTGTTGTGCAGTGTAATTATTAGTAGAGGCTCTATGCCTTAATTATTTAGAAATGTAACTGTGCCAGCAGGGGCATGATCAAGTGTTGGCTGTAGCTAGTGAGGAAGCAGGTTGACCCGGCAAGTAACAGATAATAGCTTTCACTTGTGCCTAATCACTAGGTATTTATATGTGTCTGTGTGTTAGCAAGGATCCAGTGAGCATGTACTCCAGAAACGACTCTGGGGTCTGACCTTATATCACACTCATCAAGATGGGTCCTCAGGACAACCCTGAAGCGTTCCTGCAGCTCTTTGAGCATGCTGTGAAAGCGTGCTCTTGGCTGACCTCACTGTGGGCGGACTGGCTGTTGCCACTCTTGTTGGGGCAGGTCAAGCTCATGGTTCAACAATTACCTGTCACCAACCTGTTTGGGTACTTGGACCTTCAGCACGTAATCATGCAATGGGTTGGCTGGAACAGCATTGTCAGTGCTTCCATGCACTGGCATACAGTGAGCTCGAGCACCCTTTTCACCTTTGCCCAACGGCGCCACAAAGTCTGCCAATGATGACTGCTGGATGAGTAGCATGACACCGATGACAACATCTACCAAGTGGTGCTAGAGCTGTTTGTCATTCAGTTTCTGGAAAGGATGGCAGAGTGAATCCAGTGTCACCATCCAGCATCATTGGAAGAAGTGGTCCAGCTGACAGAAGATGTTGTGGTGGCGTTTCTAGGGGCAGGCGAGCTCCCCATCACGTTTCCCTTTCTCTCTCTCTTTCTTTTCCCTCTCCTGCTTCTCCCCACCTGCCCCCTGTCTCTACATCACAGAAGTGGGGGCCAATTCCCCCATACCCAGCTCCCGGAACCCATGGCCCTCCTCATTCTCCTACACTCTCTTATCCTTCCATTTCCCTGCCCCCATTAACTCCCCCTCTCTCTCTACAGGTGGAATCATCCATGACCACCAAGACTGGGGCAGAGCCTGGGTAGGTCTACAGGCACAGCTGAACGCTGGGCCATTCCGGATCAGATGAAATCAGGGATCCTGATCCGCATTCGTCTTCCCCAGATCGAGCATGAATGTGTGGCAATGATGCAAGCAGACCAGAGTCCACCAAAGGCTAATTTAGTGTGGGGCATTGGGAAATGCATATTCATTTAAGGTGAGGTTTGTACATGGGGATGTTCATGAGTATCTGTTGGTGCCTGTCCTGATTAAACTTTGGGGAGAAAATTATAGTATAGAGGTGGCGAGTAACATCCTTGTCATCCATCCACTAATAATGGATACAAATTGGCCAGGGTTTCAGTTGTTAGAGAAGGAAACATTTGCAGATGGGTCCTGAAGATAAAGCACTTTGTGGAATGTGTGCAGCACTGGCTGGGGAGGAACCCACCATAGGGGAGGTTATAATGTATATTGTAGCTTGTGCCACATACAAAATAGGCATTTAAATAAAGAAAGAATGAAGGAGTATAAATTTAGAAGGTAAAAATATATTAAAAATATTGACTAGTCTTGACCAGGTTCTAAGTTATGCCTTATATTTGCTCATACTTATCACCTTTTTTCACCTATTGCACCGCCTACCTATAGGGAGCACAGGTAATCACTGGAAAAAGGTCCCATCAGGAAACGGATAATGTGAAAAGGGTAAGAAATTGCCAGAGAGTGGGAACATATGTTGGGCTGATTGTGATTGTGAAATGATTTTTTTCTCTTCTCTTTTTTGTGCACCCAAGGAGAAACCTGTGGATTATTGCTGTCGGACTTCTGAAATACTACCAGGAAACAGATCATGGATTGTTGCCAGGATAAAAACATATCAGGACTCTGAACATGTTAAGTGAACAGATTCTAAGATATATACCAATCTTATATTGATAGTCTTATGACAGTTATACTGGTTAAATGTACTTTACTTAAGTAAAGGACACAGAATGAAAAATAAGCTTTGAACTTTACTGGAGACGTAAGCTCTAACAAAGGAGCTCCGCAATCTCGGCCTACTATGTGAGCACTGTCATTTGGACAGATTAAAACCACGAGGGCAATCTACCCTATCTACACTGAATAATTCACATGGAACACTGTCAGTAATGTGTGCCTGCAGGTAAATTCAACTAATTACAGTGAATGGTTTGTTCATATTTTAATTGTATTGTATAATTCTATTAAACTGTATTGTTCATATTTGCCTGTTCCGGCACAATGGAAATGGTGTTTTAGTGTCCTCCACTGTCAAAGTCACTCAGATCCAATTTTTTCCAGCTTCCAACACATCAACTTTGAGACTGTTCACTTGCTGCCTAATATATCTACCACTTGACAGGTGATTTTGAGATAATCAGTGCTATTCACTTTGACTGCCAGTGGTTTCAATGTTATTGATAATCGGTGTAATTCTTCACAAAGTTAGTCAAGACCATTACTGTAATTTTAAAGAAATTATTATCTTTATTTTTGTTGATCTCAATTTTCAAAAAACACCACAAATTTATTTAAAATAAAGGCATTTTCACTGACTGTTAAACCTAAGTGAAAATAACTGGAAAAATTTGAATAAAAATCTGAGAAATTAGAACACACAAAAATCCCGTTTAAATATTGTACCTTCCCCCTTCTTTGCATATGGTTAATTAATGCTCCAGTAAATGCACACTATTTATGAGACTGCATCAAACCAGCACCCATTATTTGGGATCTTACTAAAGCAAGGATTTAGTGGGTCATTCTTTTTCTTTTTTGGTATCTCTTCCCTCTTCTGACTTTCTCAATGACAGAATAACACTGTCATTGTTTGTGTTTGTATCTAGTCTGTTTCTTTTTTGTCTTGTATAGATAGGTATTGATAGTTGTTTACTTGATTTTCATGTGTCTACTGTTTTACCATTTGTAAGTCTGTTGGTACTGGGTTCTAACCTGTCCTGTGATGTTCATGTATAGCTATGTTTTAAATACTGCCATGGAAATCTAGATTTATTTGTTTATTTTAGATAAATCTATGGTAGGGCTAACACAGAGACAAACAAACATTCACACTCACATTCACACCTATGGGCAATTTAGAGCAATTTCTTTGGGAGGAAACCCCCAAAGGCACAGAGATACATGCAAACTCTGCACAGAAAGGCCCCAGATGGTCAGCAGGTTTGAACCCAATCCTTCTTGCTGTGAGGTGACTACTGCAGACTGATTATCAGAATTGCTGAACCACCCCTGAGAGGCAGAATTAGGCAAATCTTCTCAAAAATGTACATTGAAATTAGCAAGCAAGTCATCAGACCAGCTGATAAAACCTCAGTATTATACTGTAAAAAAAGATGTGTGGAATTTAAGCAGTGGATCAGCAGCTAAAGGGAGGTAAATGTGGCAAAAATAGTACAATTGATTTAAATTCCTTTTCTGACTTTCTTTCTTGAAACTTTTGTTTTTGTCTTATGTAACTTATGAATTATCACTAATTTGCGTGTGTCTTGAACTATCTGCAAGGGCATGGAGAATGGCTACAGATGCTCTTTTTTGGGTAAATGAAAAAGAGCTTATGATAAAATCACTGTATTTGTATGTCACAGATAGACAGACAAATCAGCAAAAGAAAAGGGCATCTTAAAAGGATGCATCTGCAAGTGTGGAATATTAGCCAAGTAGACAGCGGGCACCCATTGGTGTATTTAAAGTCAAACAAACACTGAAACACCAGGACTATAAATGCAACACTAAATACCGAATGTTTCTTCAGGCAGGAAAGCATCTAACCTTAAACCTGAACCCAGCCTACAGAGTCAATAAAAAGAAAACAAACTTCAGTGATAGTCTTAGAGCCTCTGTTACATTTGGTTGTAAGAGAACCAAAAGAGAAGGAACTGCTCATGAGTTGAACTCTACCATCTTATGGTGTGGGCATTTATGGCTGCCAATAGAACTGGTTCCTTTGCCTTTTGGGTGATGTGAATCCTGACAAAAGCAGCATGAATTCTGAATGAATTCTGAAGTGTATAGGGCCATAGTATCTGCTTAGATTCTGCCAAATGCTTCAAATTGCATTGGATGGTGCTTGCACTGCAGATGGACCCAAAGCACCCATTACCCTGATGGATAAATGGTATAGTTAATGGATGGAAGGACCCAAAGCACACTTTGAAAGCAACCCAATATTTTTATGGCAAAAAACTGGAATGTTGTTACAATGGAAAAGTCAAGTCAAGTCAAACTGAAGGCAAAATGCCCCTAGAACAAGCAGGAACTGAAGACAGCTAAAGTAAAGGCCTGGCAGAGCATCAGTAGGGAATATACCCAGCATCTGGAGATATCATCAGGCAGGGTTCTTGACTTCAGGCAGTCATTCACTGTAAAGGATTTTCAACCAAGTATTGAAATAACAATATAATTACACTTTATTTACACTATATTTCCAAAAGTATGTGGACACTTGTCCATCACACCCATATTTGCCCATACCAAATCCATGGTTTGGAATGACATGGACTTGGTCACTCTTTGTTGTTATAATAACCTCCACTTCTCTCACTTCTCTAGCTTTCTACTAGATTTTGGAACATGACTGTAGGAATTTGTGCTGTTCTCCTGCTCTCCTGTTGCAGCTCAGATGAGAGAATGCACACAAAGCCTTCAACTGGTCTGGGGAAGCTCATTACAGTTTCAAGTTTCATTCCTTGTTTCTAGTTTGGCTCTTTCTCTCTACGTCCCTGCTCTATGCTGAGTTGTCTCGAAGGAGTCCAGTGATTACAACTTAATTGCCGTGTTCACCCCAATACACCCAAATGCTACTATGTCTGCATTGCCTCATGAACACTTTATGGTAGGAGAGTGTGTACTAAGTTGGATGTGCTACCAACTTCTACGTCCATGTCTACTGCGGTTGATGTTCATGCTAAGTTTCAAGATAAGCAACACAGAACACAACACACTACCAAAACAAGACAAAACAAGTTGGAAGACAGACATAAGAATTCCTCATCTGACGGCCCACCCTAGGTTCACAACTCCTGTGACTGTTAAGAATTGGTCCTAACACCTTTCTGCTCATTGATAGAAGAAAGTGGAATGTGGAAATGGAAGTGGAACATTTGGTTTGCCTTCCTCATGAACCAAGGAAAGAATAAAAGATTCCACGGACACTTCAATCTTCAAACCCTAGTTGCTTGACTTTGGATTTTACACATGTACAAGTCAAACTGAAGTGACATCAGGATTATGTATTTACTGGTTAATAGCTCATTCTTAGAGTTCTTACCACAGAGTTAATGGTTCTTTATGTACACTTTGAGGGTCATATCATAAAATGGAGAGTTAAGCAATATTTCTAGTTAACTGTGTCTGTTCCTGAATGCCTACAGTTCAATGACGGTTGTTCAACTGTGATGATGTACAGTAAGAAGTTTTCTTATGGGGGTAGGAGATGTTGTGTTCTTATGGAGATACTGGTGTATCTTCCAGGGGCACTATTGAGCATAGCTGTAGAGTGTGTAGGACAGTTGAAGAAGAGATAATGAAGTGAGTAAACATGTTGTTTTTGAACCGACTGTCTCGTGTGTACTTGGCACATGTCCACCACAGATATACAGTATATTTTTATATTTATATTGTTCTTGCTTTTCATGGCACGGTGGTGTAGTGGTTAGTACTGTCAGCTCACAACAACAAGGTTCTGTGTTCAATCCCTGGATTACCCAGGGTGCCTTTCTGTGTGGAGTTTGCATGTTCTCCTTCTGTGGGTTTCCTCCCACGGTCCAAAAACATGTGAAGGTTAATTGGCTACTATACATTGCCCATAGGTGTGAATGGTCACAGCCACTAGGGGGAACAGGCAGTGTGTTGTGGTGCCGGTCCCAAGCCTGGATGAATTGTGAGGGTTGCGTCAGGAAGGGCATCCTGTGGAAAAACTCCAGCCAAATTGATGAGCGGATGACAGATGATCTGCTGTGGCAACCCCAAACTGGAAATAAAGCAGAGAGAAGAAGAAGATATTGTTCTTGCTTTTCTCCCCTTTGTGTTGTTTGTTTTTCTCCAGCAGGTTTTGTCCCCTTCACATGTTGAGCATTACATTTTGGTGCACTACAAACCTTTTACCCTTTTTTACCCTCTAAACTTTGTTACTTCAGAGACAAGACCAAGCACAGACTCTTTTCTTGTCATTGTCTTTTTCTGTTTCTTTTTCCTTTAGTACAACTGAGCAGTCTACTCATGCATCCCATTCAGACACTGTCTCCTGTTTACCTCACAAACATCTTTCTCTTATGGTATGAGACACAAAGGACAAACACAAGAACATTTGTACACACACACACAAACACACAATGTCACAACTGCGGTAAAGGAAGGGAGACTACTTTATAAAGATCATTTTTATGATTTAACTGAAATATTTAATACCTAATTTGTATGATAATCCTTGTGAAATCCTCCTGAAATCTTGGTTTTATGGGGATACATGCTTTTCAGTGGACAAGGACAAAAATACAGTTAGAACTTTAAAGTTATTGCCTTTCTGATGCCATTGGTGTTATACCTTGATTAGAAATAAAGACTATGCTAGCAGAACTACGGCACTCACTTCTACATCGTTAATTGTTGTTTGCAATACCACATGTGTTGTGTTTTGGTTCCTGTCTTGTCAAACCCCCATGTCCTGTCATTGGTTAGCTTCCTGTTGTGTCATGATCAATTTTGCCATTGTGTAACCATTATTTTTGTTCTTTGTTTTTGCTATGTACAGAAGACATTTAGGTTTAAGATCAAAAGATGAATATGAGAAAATAGATCAGAATTTCAGTTTTCATTTCCTGATATTTACATCTATACATGTTAAACAGCTTAACCCATGGGATGTCTGGTGGCAAACCACCCAATTTTTAGGTGAGCAAAGACAGTAGAACAGATACTACCACAATAAGTTACATCACTAATAAAGATTACTTCCCGTTCCAGAAGTAGCCATGCAATCCCAAACCATGGCACTATCTCAACTGTGCTTGACTGATGAGCTTGTATATTTTGGATCATAAGTAGATCCTTTCTTTCTCCACATTTTGGCCTTTCTATCACTTTGGTAGCATTAAATAGTGGGTCCAGAACCTTTGTGTCTCATCTCTGTGTTTCTTAGTGAGGTCCAATCTAGCTTTCCAATTCTAGCTGCTGATGTATGGTTTGCATCTTGTGGTATCACCACTATATTTCTGCTCTTAAAGTCTTCTTTGAATGGTGGATTGTGATGTTTTTGTTGTCAACTGCACCAGTGGTTTCTTTCTTTTTCAGGACATTTCAAATTGTTGTATTGGCTATGCCCAATGCTTTTGCAGTGGCTCTGATCATTTTTTCTTATTTTCTCAACTTCAAAATAGCTTGCTTTTCTCTCATAAGCAGCTCTTGTCTTTATTTTGGTTTATCCTATTAAAATGCAGTGTTCACAGGCAAAACCCAGGGCTCAAACCAAGCGTACACATTCACAGCTAAACAATCAATCTAACAGGGCACCTGGGCAACAATAAACACCTGTTCCAATATTTTTGATCACTTGAAGAATGGGTGGGTGACTGAAGATTTGTGATAGTTTCATGTCCTCTATGCAGTTTTTAAGTTGCAGTTGATGCGGGAATTTTTGAGGTGGGACCACCCCTGGTGTAAAGAGAATTTACAGAAAGGGGATCAGGTGCCATTTCTTAAACTAGGCAATGAAAAAACGGGTCATTATCAGCATTACCACCAAAGAGAATTAAAGCATTTCCCTAGGCAATATTTAATCCATTTGAGGCGTTGATTCATGTATGGCTGAAGGAAAGCTTTTGTTGTCATTTGCATCCTCTGTCTCAAGCCATGAAATGGTTTTGTGCTGATTTTGGGTAAGAGATAAGAGAGACTGGAGGAGAAAATGATGTGAAAGGAAAGATGGATTATTTTTTCAGTGCTGGAGCAAAATGACATGGTTATTGCTGCACAGTTGGATAATTTTATGTTTTACTGAGCACATTAAAAATCATGTATAGTCTTTGCTGATCAGAGACTTTGTGTGTGTGTGTTTGTGTGCGTGTGTTGAAACCACTAAACGTAATGATTTCAAAAGGATTTGAAAGTGTAAAGAACATTATTATGCACATGTGCATGGTTCATGCACATTCCAACATTCCAGATGACTACCTCATGAAGCTTGTTAAAATATTGTCAAAAGTGTGCAAAGCTGTCTTTGGTAAACGATGGCTATTTTAAATTCTACTTTGATTCTAAAATATGAAACATAACTTGTTTTTTAACACTTGTTTACCACATAATTCCATACGTACAACAGGCATTATTTCATTGTTTTGAGGTCTTCAGTATTGTTTTACAATGTATAAAATAGTCAAAATAATTAAAAACCTATGAATGAGTAGGCGTGTCCAAACTTTTGACTGGTACTGTAAATTAATTTTATGCTAATGAAGAATTGAGTATTTCACATATACTCCACAGTTGAAACGATGGTATCCATGATGGTAAATATTTCAAACGAAATGAATTTCATGCTACTGAAGAGTTCAGTATTTGTACTCTATGTAGTTGATTTTGAAGTCTGTAGAGTTCTTGGAAATTTATGAAAAAAACAGCAGTGTTCTGGGTACTTGCTGATGTACCTTCTGAATTGAGATCACTGTTAACATCAATTTATTTGGCAATTCTTAGCAAAGCAGTGATGTAGGCAAAATGGCTGTAAAATTGTTCTGGAGCCTCTTTTGAAAGATCTCACAACATTGGAGAAGGAAATATTTTTTTGGTTAGTGCAAATATCAGAGATACTTTTTTGTGTGTTACAGCAGAGAACCTTGCTTCTCATTCCTTGTGTGGACTTGTAGAAAGCATTTCTGGACATTTTATCTATAGGTTTTGTATTGGAAGCAATTCTGACTAGCAGCAAAAGTGTAAATTTTCCACCAAGAACAAAAGAGAGCTATGATTTTCATGTTCAGTCTGTAAAGGGGAATCCTGCTCTGGTGCACTGTTGTGGTGTGAGGTAAGGTTGTCACATAAATGGGAAGTTAAGTTATTTCTATTTTGTAACAGGGTACCCACCAGATGTTCTACACAATTTTTCTGAAGGCATAATTCCATAAGAATTGGCAATGTGTCTTAATGTGTTCATCCACATGCAGTATTTCACCTTCACAGAACCTAGCAATCCATAACTCAATTTGCATACAGATGGACTCATAAAAATGCTCACCCCCAATACATCTCAACAAATTTTGTATCTTACAAAAGGATTAGTGGGATTGCACATGAAAATTGGACATTGTTAAGATATTATCATTCATGATTGGGGTGCAGATACCAATGAATGATCCAACATGGCAAGTTCTTATGAATTTAAAAGATATTACTGAGCTTGTAGTATCCCCTATGCATACCGAGGAAAGTATTTGTTACCTAGACACACTGATATCAAAATGTCACCTCAGGCTGTTGGAAGATTTTCCATATCAAAAATTAGTTCGAAAGCACCATTTTTGGAGCATTATCCTACTATGATTAGAAGGTTTGGTACTTTGGTTAGCCTCTGGACTCTTTGCTTTGAGGCAAAACATAGTTTCCTTAAATGAGTTGTTAAAACACAAACAGCTTCAGAAATGTATTAATATCACTTGCCTCAAAGCATCTAATGATGATGGCATACTATAGGAAGTTTATCCAACACTACCCTCTGTGAATTTGACCAGTGTAGGGCTACACCATGGAACTAAGTATACTGTGGGGATGGTTTACTGGTGGTCTACCTGATTTTGTTTAGATTTCACAGATTGCTATTATAGGCAACAAACTTTCATTGTAAAATTACTCAACAGCTGGTATGATTTTAGGCCATTTTAGAGCATTTATGTTGGCATTTTGAATGGCACTTGTTAGCAATTTGAATGACTCTCTTACTGATACAAGGGCAGATTGCAAGACGGATGGCACATCAGTGTCTTCGAAAGATGCTGATCTAGTATCCCCTCTTGGAAGCACTCTTAGAACATCATGGCAAGATGACAATATCATTCCACTTTTCTCTGTGACAACAAAGGCAATATGATAAATGTCAATAAAGGCATTTTTTCCAAAGATGATACTGTGCTGAACAATACTCTAAAACTAGCAGACCTCATGTACAGCTGCCCAGCCTAACCTACATGCCATCAGATCGTCAAGGTGGCAGAGGCTTTAGTCAAAAAGCTCCCATATCTTACATAACCAGGTAGCTGTAATGGCTGGATTGGATGGATGTATAGTCTTAGGTACAAGATGGGAACTTACAGTTCGAAGCTCCAAAGTCTTGGTTTTCCTAAGGTTATCTGCAACTCACTTAAGAACAAGTGCCCTGATGACAGGGCATCTTTAAAGAATATAAAGAAAGCACTGAAAGAAGATGTTGTGTTTCTCCCACACTATCCCACAAGAGACAGTACACAGCAAAAAGAGCTGGTCTAACACCAACTAATTGCCGAATCAAAGAAGAAAGGCACAGCCATCAGGAAATTAGTGTGCAGAACTTTTGAACATAGAAGACATAATGTCATCAGCCTACAGATGAACATCAAATACAACAAGGACAGATGGCCTGCCTTATTTGATGTTTTGCAAGTGAGAAAATAGAATTTGTGTAACAGAGTGGTCAACATTAAGGGCAGAAAACCTACGTGTCACAGTTTTTCTATTTAAATCTATATGGACTACACGTTTGATGGATTGAAATGACAATAGATTGAAACACCCATTCTTTTTTCTCTCTGTTCATCTCTCTTTTACAAGTCAGTGCAGCGTTTCATAGGATCACCCACTGAATCTTGAGCCAAAATCCATATCAATGATGGTCTTCTATTCCTTTAGGTATTAAAATTTTATCTCCCACCTATTCAGTTACTTCCTTAACTTCCTTAATCATAATTCCACCTGTCTCATTAACATTTCTCTCCTTTGTGTAAGTTAATTACAACAGCTGTACATATATATAAGATGATCAGATACACAGGGTTGGGAGGGTTACTTTAAAACTGTATTCTGATACAATTACTACTTATTACTATTATTACTTGCTAAACAAAATGTGTTAGAAATGTAATATAATTACCACAAAATTAAAGAATTGTAACTGATTACTTTCCACTACTTTTGGATTACCTCAATACCAAATATGTGGATGATGACAGCATTTTCTCAGCTGGAAGGTAGAACTTGCACTGTATTATGATGTTGTTCCCCTTGCTTTATTTAAAGACAAAATTATGGTGAAATTTCCACCCAGTGAACACATTTTTTCACCAGAGGCCATGATAATGAATTGGTGACTATAAGATTAGCTATGATTTCAATTGAGACCAGAGTGGTGATGTGAGACTCATGAAGTATTGTGTATACATGGTATATCGTTCTTATTTAGGGCTGCAACTACTGATTATTTTGATTAATTTAAAAAAAAAATTATCATTATTTTTTTATTTGATTATTTTTAGGGTGTTCATTGGATAATCTTTCTTTGGTTTTATTTTTCTAAAATATATACAAAAGATATTTATGGAATTATGTATATCATTTACTGCTTGTTACTTTTTAATCACTTACCACGCCTTTTGCAGCTGTGTGTCTGTCTTTCAAGCCATGACTTGTTCAAATTTGAACAAACAAATTCAAAATAATGATAAAATAAATATTAGCTACCTGTTTCACTCACTGAAACTCTCAAAGGCTAAGTTCATTTTGCTTGCTGTGTGCACGAGTGAAGAGAATCGTTTTCAGTGTGTGGAATTGACTCCAAAGATTTGCATTTGACTCTTAATTTTCAGTGCCCAAGATTAGTGAATCGACTCTTATAAATTATAAATTATAAATTAAAATATGCCAATTAGCTAAATAGATATATTTCATAAAATACCAGGAAATCCCAAGTATTTGTGTTACTTTGCAGCACAGGAAAAAAATGAAAGACAAATATATCATTTCAGAATTACATGTCATTATGTTTATTACTTTCCATATTGACACAGTTAGATAAAACAAAAAAAAACTTACTGTAGGAAGAAACATTTTGAAATTATGAAACTGAAGTCTGTTTTGCACACCCATGCCCAGGTGCATGTCTTAGACCTTCAGTACACTGCAAATCATGAAGTTTAGATTCATTTAGTCCCTCTAACACTGAAAACAAAATTTAAATCAAAATTTCACTAATAGCACAAATTAGACAAATTGTGGCTAAGTTCTGACTTGAGAAAGTGTCTAATATCTGTCTTTGTCTTACTTTTTCATGGTTGTGCTAGCTGTAGATGTCTCAATTTCATCAGTTAATTTTGAGGTGGCTTTTGTCCAGTGTTCCTTCCTTCTTATAAAATCCATATGTCTTCCAAACTTTAGATTTTATATTTGATGATGCACTGTAAACCATGTCAGTGTCTTTGGACATGTTGTTCATGTTTTTACCTCATAAACAACACTAACATTATTCTCATAATAGGTAAAAGGTCATTGCAAGACGATGTGTAGATTTATTAGAGAATGAAGATGGTTATTATTCTGAAAGTAACATGACTTGTAACTAGATTAGTGAGTTTTCCACAGCAGCTCAATTTATACAAGAGTAGAATTAGCAGCAATACTTCAGTCAAACAATTTGTAACTTTAGAATCAGGCCATCAACCAGTTCATGGTACAGTTCAATTGAAACAGTATGCTTGAGGGTGCTTCTGAAACATTACTGTCTGATTCATCTTTTATTAGATTTGTTACAAACATCTAACAAAGCAGAATTAGGATTACTGTGCATTACACTGCACAATAAAGCTTTTGCTTCTTGAACACTGTTGGGTGTTTCTTGTAGATTTTTGAGTGCTGATCACGAATATCACATCAAAATTTACCCATCACGTACCGTTTCAGAGAAATCTTCAGTTTTGTCATGATTT
>JAQMYM010000004.1:250660-270660 GCA_030014255.1 Parauchenoglanis ngamensis
TCCATCATTACTTTAAGACATGAAGCGACTTTTAAGTAATAAAAATAAAGAAAAAAACATTGAATTAGAAGGGGTGTCCAAACTTTTGACTGGTAGTGTAGATACTTGTGAACATTTTCATTTGGAGTTGCCCCATGCAGCTCTCGCTGGATCCTTTCCTCAGTGACCAGACTAACGAACGTCTGCACCTCTTCGATCAACCATGGCATGGTTTTGCAGGTTGCCATGTAATCTGTGAAGTACAAAGGAATAAATATAGTGTAAATGGCTGCAGTGAGCACAGTACAGTAGCCTGCTTATTTTTAAAAAGGCACACAGTTTGTTTGTATGAGATGAACTTGCAGTGGTGATGTATTATAGTGACGATTCTCTTGACCAGTCAATAGTCTGCAGCACTTTCACATCACTCTTTGGTATCGCCTCAGCTCACCTGGAGCTGGATAGAGGTGATACCAAAATTAGTACTACCTACCAGGTCCTATCCACACTCAGCGTAATGGAAAAGCAAAGACGTCTTGTCTAGTCGAGTCGAGCCGATACCATGCAGTGGAAAAGGGCCGTTACAGACTCCTGTAGTCCAGTTCATATAAAATATCATCATAAAAATAATCTGAAGTACTGCATAATCTGCTGAATTACTGTTTATTAAGTGATTTGTATCTGGATCTGTGGACTCTAGAATTTTGAACTCAAATGCAGTTTTCTGTCTGCTTAAGTGTAAACGACTAGGAGGAGCCATTTATAGCTGTAATTAGTGCTTTCTCTCTCATTTCTCTCATTTTCTCGGTGTCTCTCTTTGTTTTCTGTCATTTTTTCTCTAAGCATCCAAAGTTTCTCTCTGGCAGATGAGTTTACAGTCACCAAAATACATTAGCAAAAAAAGCAGGAGCATAGAAGAGAAAGCAACTAAAAGAAGAGAAGTAAATACAAGGCAAACCAAACTTCTGTTGCATTTCTGTTATCTCTAGATGTTTATATTTGCATCATTACTTTGGCACCCTAGTTTCTAGTCCCATTTCCCAAAGTTGTCCCTTAAAACTCCTAGTTTCATTTACAGTATCTCTTATTTAGCCTTTCAGGTTGTTTCTGGAAAAAGGTCACACATTTCATTGCTATCATTACTCTACATGTTTTCAGAGTCCCTGCGTCCTGTGCTGATTTATGTAGAGAGCTTTTCTCTTGCTAATGGTTAATTAGCCAGTTAGCTATCAGGTGCAACGTATAAAGCTCTACAGCCATTCTCTTTTATAGAAGCTCTTTTCTTTAATGCAGTATCTGTGTATACCGTCTTAAACCACACGCGGGTGGTTCCTCTTTTCTTCTTGCTCTCTCTCTCTTTTTTGAAAGATATTAGTCCCAACCTGAGGGTGATGCTAAATAAAACCCCCAAGTCCTGTCTCGCTGTCTGATTCTCTAAAGAGAAAGGAGAAAGAAAGAGACAGAGAGAGAAGAGAGGAGGAGTGATCTGGAAAATCGATTGCTGTGGCTGCTCATGCTTCAAGCCCTATCAGAATTACAGGGAGAGAGAGAGACAGACAAAAAGAAAGAAAGGGAGAGACAGAAAATGAGAGAGAGAAACTGAGAGAGAGAGAGAGACAGAAAGACTCAGAGAGATAGAGATTTAATATTTGATTATGTCACCAGACAGACTCAACACCTGATTCTCTCATCAGCTTTTCCAGACACACACACTCCCTGTCTCTTCTTCATGATGAGCATTGCCAGGTCTGGAGGACAAAACCAGCCACACTGACCTATACAGAACCAGACCACATACTGGCCCAGTAGTAGTCAGAAATAGCCAAAAGAACCCAGACCTTTAGTCAATCAACAGTTGGCAAAAAATGGCTTAGTGGTCAATCAGAACCAGATATAAAAGCAGCCAATGGCCAGTCAGGAGCATTCCAAGAAACAGCCCAATGACCATTCTGAACCTTCCTGAAACCAGATCAAAAAGCAAACACTGGCCAAAGAAAACCAGACCAACAAGACGTAATCAAAGCCATTGTACAAAAATAGCCCAATGGCCAGTTAAACCAGCCTAATGACTAATGATATAGATCCCCAAAGCCAGTCCAATAGCCAGTAGATCGCTGTTCATAGATACCACAAATGTTACATAATTATCTAACTAAAGACCCACACCATCACACGTTTCAGCAAAGTCTTCAGAAATATTCCAAAAGCCAGTCCAGTGACCAATTAACCTGTCAGAGCCATCATTTCATCAGGCTCTGAACAGATTTCTCCTGGAGATGGGGTTTAGTTCTGATTAATCACTGTGCTGTTTTAGGGACAGTTCTGATTGGTCATTGGGCTGGTTTTTGGGATGGTTCTGATTGGTTCTAGGATGGATCTGACTGGCCAGTCTGGGTTCCACCCCAAAATGTCTTGGTTGTGAAACTTCCCCGACTCAGCTGTGTGTACTCTGAAATAAATGTGCGATTGTGAATGTAAAGAAACCATGGTAGGACCTTGAGTTTGAGAGAAGGTCATCTTACAATAGAGGGAAGGAGCATGAGCCCGAGAGTGAGATACAGAGAGAGAAAGTGAGAGAATATGTAAGAGCGAAACCGAGAGAGATAGACAGGGGGAGAGTGAGACCGGATATTGAGCAGAAATAGCTGATGTTTGTTTTGCTGCTTTGTTAAAAGATCTCTTTGTGTGTTCATAAGCCGAGAGGACTTCCCTTTCCATGTGTGTGTGTGTGTGTGTGTGTGTGTGTGTGTGTGTGCCAAGTAGGCCTTAGGGCTTCCTCAGGAAAACTGAAGAATGAAATTTGGTGTGATACTTCATACATACTGTATACAGAGCGAGAGGAGGAGGAAATCCTGAACAATGTCTGGCCAGGTGACCTTTGACCTCTCTGACCTCACCTGGTCACATGACTCAGGAAGCGGGAAATGGCAAAGCAGGAGAGCAAACCAGCACTTATTAGAGGGAGTGTGACTCAGCACTGTGGAGTGAAAAGGAAAATAGAGAAAAAAAAAGAAACATAGATTTCTCATTTTAGTTCCGTGAGTCACACCCGAGCAGACGTGACCAACACACACACATGATCATATGGTGGAGAGGAAAGACTTTTACAGGAAACCTCATTCATCATACACGCACACACACACACACACACAGACACACACACACACACAGGTTTCATCTTTTTGACTCATGGTGTATTTGATTCCTTACTTTGACTCACAGGAATTGAATAAGAACTGAGTCACTGATAAAGTAAAGGTTATATTTTTTCCTTTTTTATATAAATAGTTAAATATTTAACACGAACAGCTAAAGCTACGCACACACACACACACACACACACACACACACACACACACACATTTCACCTTGTTGACTCATGATGAACCTGATTCCTTACTGATTCCTCAAATCAGAACTGAGTCACTGATAATGTAGATGTAGAAAACATAGATTGTAATTATTTTTGTTTATGAATATATATATTTCTTTATATTTACCATGAATTAGTATACACACACACACACACACACACACACTCAGTGACCCTGAAACCCCACTCAGTAATGGCTCCTTTTTGGCCTGGGGTTAAATGTGATATGTGATGTGTGTGTGTGTGTGTGTGTGTGTGTGTGTGTGTGTGTGTGTGTGTGTGTGTGTGTGTCTTTAGGTGATGAAAGACTGTTTTATATATCAAGGTTTGAGACGGTGGTCATGTGGCAGTCAATATTACGCTCCGCTTTATAATTTACATTTTTCAGCTCTTAAGTGGACGAAAATGACTTGGACACTGTGTGTGTGTGTGTGTGTGTGTGTGTGTGTGTGTGTGTGTGTGTGTGTGCTCGCAGACAAGTTGACGTCAATAAAGAACACACAGCAGTGATGGGCTCCATCCCAAACCACATATAATCATGCTAAATGACAAATAGCACTATTGTCCATTGTTAATTAGGAACTATGGAAATTAGGGAGCATGGAGTTTGTGGAACACTGGGAACTAGGGATGCTGGGAACATAGGACAGTATTGTATGAAAACAGAAAACACTAGAATAAACTAGGGAACAGGGGAAGAAAGGAACAAATAGGACTGGAAACATTTGAATATTGTGACAAAACTAACTTTCTGAAAACATGAATATCAAACAGAGGGAACCAGGGATCACTGCAAACTAGGGAACATTGGAACCTAGGGAGCAAGCAATCAAAGGAAATGGTGAGAGCTCAGAAATGGGGAAATCAAAGGAAAGAAAAATGGGAACTAAGGGACATTAACAAATAGAAACAAGGATAATGGGGACAATGAAAACTAGTGAACAAGAAATCTTGGGGAAACTTTAAACTAGGTGGCAGTTGAAACTAAAGGACTCTTAAACTAGGGGACACTGATGTTGAGAGACACTTTTTTACAGAATTACAGAACAAGGGGTTCTAAGAAACTAGGGAACACTGGCAATAAGAAACAAGGATGTTAGGAGACGATCAAAAGTAGGGAACAAGGAATATTGAGGAAACATGAAATAAGCTGGCCAAACTAGGGGACACTGATATCTAGGGTTACTGGAGACTTAGGGAACGAGGGGTCACTGCAAACTAGGGAGTGTTTACAATATTACACATACCAATATACTCACTGTCTGTCTCAAATCACACACCAGTGCACTTAAAACTAAACCACAGTGTTACTGTAGTAAGCATAGACGTGTGTGTGTGTGTGTGTTTGTGTGTGTGTGTGTGTGTGTGTGTGTGTGTGTGTGTGTGAGCTCCCTCTAGTGTGTGTCAGTGGTATTGAGCTCTAAAACACTACTTTACAGGGAATAGTGTTAACCAATGACTCAGTTCTGATTCACGTGAGTCAACACTTCAAAGGAATCGGATGCATCATGAAATAGGTGGAATGGATGTGTGTGTAGCTATTCAGGATCAATAAAATAGAACTACTTAAAAATATAATAAGTATAAACGCTATATTAAATACATTAATCAGTGACTCAGTTCTGATTCAAATTCTGTGATTCGACTCCTCAAAGGAATCATAAGAGAATCAAAAAAGAATCATGTACATGTCAGGAAGTCTCTTAGTGATGGATTCTGGGTTTTTTTCTACTGTTTGGGACGGAGCCTTGAAGTGGCCCACTATTCTCATAAGAACACTTGGATGTAAAATTGGAATTGGGACACAGCCCAAATCTATTCACCATGTCTGAGTTTTGTGCCAGAAAACAAGGTGGATAAAAGCCAAGACAGAAGTGAAGTAATGATGCATCGCTACTGAGGGGTTTATGTTTCAGCCTTATTAAGTGTCACTGAGTTCAGATCCTGTGTGTGTGTGTGTGTGTGTGTGTGTGTGTGCGTGCGCACAGTAAACACTGACTTAATTGTGTTCTAGCAGAAGCCTTGACTAATTGCTGACAGATAACAGATGCTAACTGATGATAACTGTTAAACTGATCTATCTATTTATTTATCAGTGTTGATATTTTGCATTTGCATCATTTGTTAGAGCAAAAGAGAAAAAGCAATACTCAAGGAAATGTGTTTCGAAACTGTCTGTGTGTGTGATACAAATTGCTGGTTAGCTGTGTACTTTTTTTGGGTTGGGTGATTCCTTGGCAGAAGTGGCTACAGGTTCAGCTAGCAGCATGCTAATTACAGAGCAGCACAAAGGCCCTGGAGTAACGTGTCACTCAGAGGCATGGAAAGGCCTCCGCTCGCGTAACGGAGAGCAAAGGGTCTTTTCCAATAAAACAGTAATCAATTAATACTAAATGCGACATTCCTCAAAGTTCTATTCTAAGCCCACTTTAATTCTGTTTGCTAATGCAAACTGAACTTTGGAACTTTTTCTTTTTATGTCAGTGTATTCGATCTTCATTTTTAAATTTATGGTCTGAACTTGTCTTAGTACCGCCATGTTTAAAAATTAAACGTTAAAATGTTGGCTGACTTGCTAAGCAGAAATCGTAATGAGGTAATTTCACAGTAAAATAGTCCCGGTAGTATAAACTCAGAAATGATTTCTCTTCAGGATGCATATTTCCATCAAACTAACTTCTGTTATTTATTTAACAGCAAAGCAAAAAGGAATGAATTTACACACGTTGGTTTAATTTTAGAAAACATTCTTGTCACATGACACCAAATTTATGCTTGTTGAAGCATTTTCACACCAAAAATGAATTTCTCGGGGCTCCCCAGTGGCGCAACAGAAACGTTCACTCTATCATCAGGAGATTGCGATGATGGTGATGCCGTAGCCATCCATGGCCAGGAGCTCAGACAGCCAGATTGGTCTGTGCTCTCAGGGAGGGAGGGGTGGCTTACTCTCTCTCCCCAGTCACTCACAACGACACTAGCCAATCACAGGCATCTGTGAGCACATGAGTACAGAAAGTGGCAGATAGCACTGCCCATGGAGTGTGTAACGTTTTATATGTGCAAGTTAGAAACATTAGATTTAGCAAATAGGCTTTTTGCTAACAGCTCAGACAGCAGTGCAGCTTTCCCACTAACATGACAAGCTGCCTTTTTTCTTTTTTGTCTTATTAACTTCGAGAGGAAAACCAGCGTGAGGGAGTGACTGTTTGTTTATAGCTGCTATAACATAAGTGAACTAATTTGGACAATAAATGTAACTATACACAGATAAAAAACACTATATGTTTTACTAATACTATATTTTGAAATCAGGTTTAACAATTTTAATTGTTGACAAGTTGCTGTGGTATAGAAGGAATAAAACACTTGAGGACATGCTGTTAAAGGTAAATAATCACTTTGGTATAACAGTAATTCAGATTTCATCACTCCACTCCACCATGGATTATTTTCCTATAACAGCAATGCACACTGGGTGTTTTATTTCAGGTCTGTTATATGTGACTAGCATCAGAACAGTAAAGTAGCCACATTAGCCTTATTTTAGCCTTTCTGGGCCTGAATGCTGCCTCTAATTTTTCTCTCGAGTGTCAGAACATATTTGGACACACAGCTATAGTGGTTTAGGGAAGTGCTGTGCGACTCGCCTCACCCTCGCTGTGTTTGGATACTGTGTGCTTCTGCGTGTGTATGTTTACACGCTAACTAACCGCGGCTGTCTCTCAGGAAATGGACACCAAATATGGGCGGCATCACGGAAGTGTACGCTGTAATCACCAGACAGCTACAGGACTGATCCTGTGATGGCTGGTCTTCATTGCAGCTTCGCTGTTATCCAGAGAAAATGCTCACTTGGCAGAATTCCGCTCTTTTGTGAAAACATTTGGATTTATTCTTTGAAAAACACTTATGCCTTTAAGCCACTCAGAATGTCCTGAATATCGATTACCTTTTGGGTCCAAATGAGTGTTTATCACTGCTCAGTTGTTTTCTGAGCAAAGGGAGTTTTTTTATGGAGTAAGGCATTTAATTCACTGGCCTGTGTGTGTGTGCACATGTGTGTGTGTGTGTGTGTGTGTGTGTGTGTGTGTGTGTGTGTGTGTGTGTGCATGAGATAGCATTTCTGTTTAGTTCCCCATCTTTAACCGGGATTCTTATTTTCCACTTCCAGAGGTATTTTCCAATCCAGAAGATATCTGAGATTGTAGGTCTAAATTTTTTGTAATGTTTGTAGATCGTTTTTTTTCTTCTTTTTTCCTCTTTGGTTTATGGGTGACTGGTGTGGGTTATTATGGGAGGATTAAGTGGAATGAAGGCCTCGGACAAGATAATGACAGTTTCACGGGACGGAAGGCAGCGAGTGAGGGAAAATGGCTTTAAAATGTGACATGCGTTTAAAAAGCGGGGCGAGCTGGCCGCAAAAATCACTCCCAGATGTTTTTCATGTTGTGTGTGTTGGCCTTCTATCTCCATGACTCAAATCACATGATAGAACTGCATCAAACGCCAACGTTCCCCATCAGACGCCAACGTTCTCCATCAGACGCCAACGTTCCCCATCAGACGCCAACGTTCCCCATCAGACGCCAGCGTTCCCCATCAGACGCCAACGTTCCCCATCAGACGCCAACGTTCCCCATCAAACGCCAACGTTCTCCATCAAACACTAATGTTCTGCATCAATGTTCAGTAAAAGTGCTGATAATCAAACATGGGAGAACATTCTGAAGATATACAGCAATCATGTGTTGGTGAGTGTTTGGGTTTAATACAGAATACTAGTGTTTAATGAGGCTTTTTGCTGTGTGATAGAGTGTTGATCTTTGATAAAAAGCGTTAAATGATTGAAGTTGAATGTTGGTCTTTATTTAAATGTTGACGCTTTGATGATGCTTGTTGCTGCCGAACGATGTCTAATGCTGAACATCATACTTCTTGCTTATTGATGGAGAATGTTGGTGTTTGACAGTTTCAGTGTTTTATGCCGTTGAATAGAGAATGTTAGCATTTGATAAAGAATCTTGGTGTTAGTTGGAGAACGAGAGTTTTTTTCTTAATGTAAAATGTTTGTGGAAGTTGGTGTTTGTTGTTTCCTGAGGTTGAGTTTGGTGTTTAATGGAGAATGGGGTGTTTGGTAAAGAGTCTTGGTGGTTGATGAGTGAAAAGTACTCAAGCTTGCTGATGTTAAATTGAGAATCTTGATGTTTCCTGGAGAGTGATGGTGTTCCATGGTTAATGTTGGTGTTTGATGCAGACGATTGCTGCGTCTGTGTGTGTTGAAGCACGCAGACTGGGTGTTGCTCTGGGATTTAACACACTTCATCATCCTCCATTGATTTTTACAGGCTTTTGCTTCCTGAGGGATTTGCAGGCAGGACGGTTTAATTAATCTGTGATGCAGCTGTAAAGCATCAGGTCCTGAGTGTGTGTGTGTGTGTGTGTGTGTGTGTGTGTGTGTGTGTTGAGAAAATGGAAGACTAACAGCCCGCGACTGTGATGCACGTTCAACCTTCAAACAAACTCAATTAACTTTATTGGTGACTGCAGCGTGTGATTAATTCAGCTCATAAAATAAATCATATTCTGTGTTACACCGACATCGGATGTTTATTGAATGTGCAGTGCACACATAACACGCCATTACACACACACACGTGCGCCGTTAACCTCCATACGGAAATACAGTGCATCGCCAAGAACTCTTTTTATTTAATCAGTTATCAAAGAGAAATGCAGTTTTCAATATTACGCCACTGTTCTAAACACTATCATGCGACTGTGACGCACATGGACATGAACAAACATTGTAAATTCGCCAGCTTGGAAACCCTCACTCAAAATTTTGAGCTCTAAATGTTTTTCTTTTATTGGTTCCCTTATTTTTACAAGCATAAAGGAGCCATAACGCTGGTTTAAGCAGAGAGAACAGACCCAGTACTGACAGATTAATTAACATCATCATCATGAAGTGGCTTTACACAAATCTGGATATAGATTTATATTCCTAATGAACAATCCAGAGTGGCAGTGAGGAGAAGAAAGCTCCCAGAAGGAGCTTTAAGTGAAAGGGAGCCCGTGTCGTCTGGGTGACACTGCACAGCGCAGTTAGAACTACAGTATACAGGTGTAGAAGAGTAAAGAGGAGCAGTACTGTACAGTAGTGTACTGAGTACTGAGTGTGTGTACTGAGTGTGTGTACAATAGTGTACTGAGTACTGAGTGTGTGTACTGAGTGTGTGTACGGAGTACTGAGTGTGTGTACTGAGTGTGTGTACAGAGTACTGAGTGTGTGTACTGATTGTGTGTACTGAGTGTGTGTACAGAGTACTGAGTGTGTGTACTGAGTGTGTGTACAGAGTACTGAGAGTGTGTAATGAGTGTGATTACTGAGTGTGATTACTGAGTGTGTGTACTGAGTATGTGTACTGAGTGTGAGTACTGAGTTTGTGTACTGAGTGTGTGTACAGAGTACTGAGTGTGAGTACTGAGTGTGTGTACTGAGTGTGTGTACAGAGTACTGAGTGTGTGTACTGAGTGTGTGTACAGAGTACTGAGTGTGTGTACTGAGTGTGTGTACAGGGAGTTCTGTAGGAGATTCAGAGTCCTGGAATGAGCAACAGGACAGTCTTTAAGGTGACAGCAGCAGCTCTTGGGTACACGTCACAGGCTACAGTAGCTTTGAGTCGGGTGCAGAACATCTGCTCTATTAACCAGGGATTTTCCCAATATTTTATGAATGTTACAAACATAAAGTAAGTAAATAGCATATAAATACAACAACAGCTACATTTCTTCATGTGGTATTTGTGTCTCTACAGCATTATGAAGATGTCCTTTGCGAACACTACACAACAGCAGCATAAACCGCACAATACAATACTATTTAAAATTAATAATGCAACGGTTTGTATTTGACGACACTGAGTCCTATATGATCTGATACGATACAATACTGTACAGTCTGATAAAGTACAATAGATGCTATACAATACGGAATGATACAATGTGATACTTTAATATACAATACGCTAGATTATGGTACAATACAGTACTTTAGAATACCATACAGCACATTACAAAGGATAACATAAAATGCTCAGTGATACAATACAATACGCTATAATTCTACAGGATATTATATGTATATATACTGTATATATACAGTATGATAATATATGATACAATACTGTACAATAGCATACAATATGATAATATTGATACTACAAGATGATACTATAGGGTACAGTGCGATACTACAAAATACAACATGATGCGGTACAGCACTGTACGGTGGTTTAGTATCCTCCGATTGGTAGCAACTTTGTGCGAATCTGGAGTAGGCTCATCATCGCGAATGATGTAGAGAAGGATGGTTTTTTAGCATTACAGTTAAAGCACATAACAAGAGTGCGCCGTGGTGATCAGGGGTGTGCCGCGCATGATCAGGGGTGCGGCGCATGTGACAGGAGTGCGCCGTGGTGATCAGGGGTGCGGCGCACATGATCAGGGGTGCGCCGCATGTGACAGGAGTGCGGCGCATGTGACAGGAGTGCGCCGTGGTGTGCCGCGCGTGACAGGAGGTGAACCTGATTTCCTCTCTGACGCTGTTTGGCTGCACCTGAGTGAGACCCTTAACCCGCTCTGCTCCAGGGGGCGCTGTATCCTGGCTGACCCTGTGCTCTGGACACAACGTCCTAAAAAGCTGGGATTCTAAAGAAAAGAATTTCACTCTGTTGTAATATTTAAGTGATTTCTTCCTCTTCTGTTTTGTCTTGTTTTATTACCGCACATCAATTTATTTCCAAAATGACTCCGCATTACTGAGCCCTAAAATAATATCCTGGATCATTCTAGACTTCCTTACACTAGTTCCTCATATCAAGGGTCCAGTTCACAATGTGCGGTGCAGCGACACACACCTGCGTCTCTTTATCAGTTCACGCGTATTTATAAGTGTGAAGCTGTAAATGTCAGATTTCTGCTCTATCAGCTGCGGTAATGTCAAATCCAGAGGGAAAGACGGCGCGTGTGTGTTTCTGTTTGCGTGTGTGTGTGTCTCAGTGTGGAAAAGAACCAGCTAAAGCTTGCTGTTCCCACAGGAAGTCTCCAGCTTCACTTCCTGTCAGAGCTCACAATGCCGTCTTGTGTCTGCTGTCACAGAGTGATGTCTGATAGACAGGAACACGCCGCGCTGAGAGAGTTTCTCTCCCTCGAGTCAGAGTCGCGTCTCAGCCTGATCCCAGCTTCTGCTCCGTCAGTTGTTAGTCTTGAAATAATGTATTAATTAGACCGAGACCGCTGCAGTGTTCATGCTCCTGACACGGTGTTTATTGTCGTCCTCTCTCTGTGCATGCGTAAGCCTGTAGGTTACACAGATTAATGCACATGTCCTGCACTGCACGCTTTCTTATGGACATTGACCGTAAACGTTTCCAGTGCGCTCGCTCTGAGGTGATGTGGTGATGCGTCTGAGGTGGGATTACGTCACATCACACATCACATCATCACATAAAAGAATTCTTTGCTCGTGAGTTGAGCGACGTGAATCGGTGCTACGAATGCGCGAAAAAAAATCATGATTGTGACAATAGAATTGACAAGTGATGGTGAACTGCTGCTTATTCTTTTCTCTCACTGCCGAGCTCCTCTCCTAGTTTGTTCCAGACATCGTCTTTAAAGCCGTTATCTTTATACTTTTTGTTGCCCTTGTCTAACAGCGCTGGCTGTTGAGACGCAAAACGAACGAGAGACTCCGCCTTCGCCGTGCCTGCAGCTGTGTGATGACGTTTCCACAACCTGCGCCCTGATTGGTTGAATGCGCTCCTTTCACAGACGAAACGTTAGAATATATCGAACCTGATGCAAAAAAATAACATTTGTCTTTGACGTGAAAGTGTTTGTTTATGGGACAAACATTCGCAAAAATCGACTGTTGGACAAAACCATCATAACCACGAATAAGCACAAATCATGCTCAGTGTGTGAAGACCTTTAGACCTGAGAAATTTCTGATTAAAATCAGCTACAATACAGAAGCGGTGACGGAGAAACGTAACCGAAACATACGAATGGGCAGAAAATCTCCGCAAACTCACTTTGAAGAATGTTTGTGTTTATGCGAGCCTGTTTACTGCAAAGACTAACTCCTGGATCCTGTTGATCAATGATGTAATTACAATGTAGTAACAAACACACACACACTATTTGCCCCATTCAATTTGAAAATCTGATGTGTGTTTCCCCCTGCTGGCGGTGTGTTAGAACTACAGTCAGTACCTGCAGAGTCTGCAACTCTCTCTCTGTCTTACACACACACTCACACTCACACACACACACACACTCACACACACACACACACTCTCTCTCAGCTGGTTTATCGGCAGGAGGTAGACGGCGGACAGTATGAGAGCTCACACACTCCTGACAGGTACACACACAGAAACATTTAGCCGTGCGAGGACAGAAATAGTGACGCTAACTGCTGGTGGGATTTGGAGACGTACGTTAAGGGTTTGGGTGGTGTGTGTGTGTGTGTGTGTGTTAATGTTTCGAATAGCGATGGTGGCATGGCTACTGCGATGCATCTGCCAGGCAAGAATTTGCTCATGAGGACAGTGTGTGTGTGTGTGTGTGTGTGTGTGTGTGTGTGTGTGTGTGTGTGTGTGTGTGTGTGTGTATCCTCACTAGTTCTCAGGGCTTCAGCCTAAAAAGTCGAGTGTAAGCTGGAGGAAAAGAGTGACGCATCATAAATTACCTGCTTAGCAACACAGCTGTAGTGTTTATTTAATTATTTACCTGTTCCTTTTCTTTTCAGTGTGCAGTTCGTAATGTTTTAATGCGTTTCTCTGCCTGTTATAATCATTTATCTCACAGATGGAGTAAAACAGTCATGTGTTGACTTGTGATATTGTCATGCAGTGGATTCAGGGATGGAGAATCAAGTCCCTGATTCACAACTTCAAGCTTTAGGACCCAGAATTGATCTCCGACTTTAAAGGTCATGACTGACGATTCGACTCGGACTACAGTGTGAGGCACACGATGTGACTCGGGATTCAGACTTCAGAGCCTTGACTCATGAATTGATTCAGATTTACAGTTCATTTACAACTCCCGACTCGACCCAGGCTTCTTGCTTTAGAGTTTAAAGCTTCTGAGCTTTGACTCATGATTTTAACTGATTTATAACTCCAAGTGAATCAACTCTGACTTTGACTCCTGATTTGATTGCTTTATAACTCAACTTGTGCTTTATAGCTAATTACTCATGATTTGACTCAGTCTTCAAATATGATCACTTATGACTACATGACTATAAGCTTTTACTTGTGCTTTGACGGAGACGTCAAAGCTTGTGGCTGCTAAAATTAATCAGACCTCAAAGCTTTGATTCACTTGACTCAGACTCCAAACCCAAACCTATTGACTCACAGCTCAACTTCAGCTTTAAAGCTTGACTCATTCTTCAGAGTATGACTCAGGACTCAGATCAGACTTTACAGCTTAGAGCTTATGACTCCAGGCCCTATAACCTGTGACTGGACTGAAACTCCGTATTCTGTGACTGCAGTAATGAAATTTTAATGCAGAACACATACTAGTTGTTTGTTAGCTATATCTGTGTCAGAAATCATGCAACAACTTGATTTTGTCCAACTGCACAGAAATAAGTCAACAAGTCTGCAGAGTTATGTCTGCTCACTGCCACCGCCACATGTCTGTGGTTGAAGGAAGGTCACGTGGCCTGCGTCGTTTCATGAGTACAGTGGTGTTGGTGTGAAGGCTAATCAATGTTTTTATTGCAACTTTAATTCCAGAAAAAAGGTTTAATGTGCCATTTAATTTCCTCTTCGTCTGAGTGCTAATCGCTACAATGCTGAAGGCTCTAGTGGTGGTTAGCATGCTAGTTACCAGACTGTCTGGCTCACATGTTAATTAAGCTAGTTGGGTTTTTTTAATTTCAGAGAAATCAGCTTCAGTGTTCAGGAGAGAACGCTGCTCAATCTGTTTTCCTCTGCTGTCGTGTTTATTTCTTGCCGATTCATCTATTTGTCATCTACACACATAGGACAAGATGTAGAACCCAAACACACACACACACTTTAATTGAGTATAATGGCTGGTAATCATGTGGCGTTGTGGTATTGGTCGCTTTCTCTTTAGCTTTTATCCATTGTTTGTTTCCTTGGCTGTGAAGAGCAGTTGATATTTTCCTGGCAGCTGAACAGAAACCTCTCGTTTTGGTTTGTTGTCTCTGTGGACGTTAAAACGGCTCTCAGATGGCAGGCACTTTTTGTGGTGACTTCAATCTGTTTTTATTGGCGCTCTCATTAACATGCTGCGTAGAGAAGTGCTCTTTCCCTCCGCCGGGATCCATAACTCTTCAGCAGTGTAAGTGTGTCCTGTAAGGAGGATAACACACCGGCAAGTGCGCGAACCGAGTCAGGATCAAATGTTACTTGATAGGAATCACCTCTGTAGGCTACCTTTTAAATTCACGCTCACTTAGAAATGTGCAGCAGCTAATGTCAGGTTTATGCTCCATCAGCCGTGATAATAGGGACTTTACCCAGTGACGGATGTACGGGTGGTTACGTCGCCATGGAAACCAAAGTCAATTAGCAACAACTCTATCACTAATTCTAACTCTAAGGCTTTGGGTCTCTGATGGTGTCATGAGCAGAGTCTGAAATAAAAGTGTTTTTGGCGACTACATCAAACCGTGACCTTACTGACACAGCGAGTCAAAATTGCTATTCCCTCAGGAAGCCGTGCCAACATCACTTCCTGTGAAAGATCACAGTGCTATCTTGGTCATTACCAGTGAAGCTAAAACCTTTGAGAAATCTATTTTGCACTGAGCTGAATTAAACATTGGACATTTTTTATGCATTTACTGGTTGTAGCTTTTTTATATAGTAGAAGGAGCGGAGCCAACTACAGTCCACGACTAAGGAAATACACAATTTTCTTTTTTCATTTAGAATGACTCTTTTTATCACAAAGATGTCAGGAAGCTTTGAAATGGCCAAAATATGTTTATTTAATTGGGCCCACAATGTAACCCTGAGGAATGCCGCATGGAAAAATCCATCAAAAATCGTTATAAAAACAAGGAAGGAAATCCTCGTATCCTCAAACATCTTTCTGTGCAATACAAATACCACATATGTATATATATATCCACTGTACATCACAGGACGTTGCCGTGACACCACCTGTAAGAGCTCACAATTCCGTCTTGTCTCTGTAGAAATGACAAATGACAATTGTCAATATTGGAGAAACTCAAACTGTATTGTCTTTTAAAAAACGCGTGTTCATTTGCCGTTTTCTGAAAGGTCGGACTTTTTTGCGCTCACCATTTGCAGTCTGTTTGGTTTAGCAGAAGTGTGTAGCAGAACCATGAAAATTTCAACCATGTGGAAACATTTCACACTTTCTATAAAAGACATTAGGCAAGCATTCTGTGATAAGACTATATCAGAAATGTTTTTACTACATTACCTATCAGAAGGGGTGAAGTCATCAGAGGCAGACATGCCAAAGTGGTAATGCATAAAATTCAGGGAAAGATTGAATTTCAGTATCAGTGGTTGGTCCTGTGAAGGTTTTTGAGATTCCTGAGGTCCCAGGCACTGATCTCTCATCTCCACTGGGTATTTCTGTGGTGTGTAGTGTAAGGATATAGTGCATTATGCTCGATTTGAGTCAGGGCCTGTTAGCGTCATGTTTGAGAAAGAGGATGACTAACGAGTTCTTCACTGCGCTCTTGTAGCACCTCGTCATCATGGGCTTCAACCACAATAGAAGGGACGTTTCAAAGGCAGTGAGTGTTTCTGAGTGAAATGGTTTTAATTGAATGTGACCGATGTTAAATTGAGTCATTATGGTTTTTATGAGGATTTTTGTTTTGGAGGAATGACCATCACAGCCTGGTTATAAAGAGCACGCTGAATTAGCATTTATAAGTGTCTGCTTCTTGGAAAAAATGTCATATTTTTAAATACATGTGTTTGATTTTTACCAGAAGAAAGTTCATTGAGTTTCAGACAGTTTTACTTTCCATGTGAACATAACAATGCAAGTAAGGATATCAGGCTCAAATGAGTCCACCCTAAAGCGTATCTAAAAGCCCCAATCCAACTGTGGAACAAAATCAGGAAGCAGAGAGTAAAGGTGCACAGGTGTAGCACACACACGCACATACACAAAACACCTCACAGGGTAACTTGCCCTGCCCTTCAGTTAAATACATCTAGCTAACAAGTTCCACATCACTGGTTGTAGCAGGTGGTGCACTAAAGCCCAGGCTAATAAAAAAACTCAATTTCCTTTTTCAGTCAAAATGAGTCCTTTCATCATGAAGATGTCAGAAATCTTTAAAATCACCAACAGGTGTTTGTTTAAGTGGGCCCAGAATGAAACCCTGAGGAATACCACATAAAGAATCCATCAACATTGATAGAAACAAGGAGGAAAAACGTTTGTGTCCTGTGTGAGAATCGTGTATAGTTAATCCCCAACATTCTGCTGAAAGTAGAGTAATGTGTACTTATTGTTTTCTGTCTGTTTTCCAGACGAACTGATGTTAGCATTAGCACAGACCAATGAATCATTAAATTAATATGACTTTTCTCTGTGTGTTGCAGATTTACACTGACTGGGCGAATCATTATCTGAGCAAAGCCGGCTGTCCTCGACTGATAAAGGATTTAACACAAGACATTCCTGATGGAGTTCTGCTAGCGCATATCATACAGATCATCGGTAAGACAGTTACAGTTAAAACCGTTACACGAGGGTGTGTGCTAACATTCAGATGAACAGATGAACGCAGGCGAGTGGAGCAACAGAAAAGCATTCGCCCTATTGTCAGGAGAGCAGGAATTCAAATCCCAAATGATTCCGCGGCCATCCATGGGCAAAAGTGGCCGTGCTTTTTGGCAAAGAGGGGCGTACTCTCTCTCTCTCTACCCTGTCAGTCACAGAGACACTAGCCAATCGTAAGCTTCTGTGAGCCCATGTATGTGAAGGAGGGATAGCTTTTTCTTCCGAATGTGTTACAACGCCCTGTGATGCAGCAGGAGCAGCAGTTCTAAAAGATGTGGTTGGTTGGTGTGTGTAGTACACTATAGTCTTTACCCTGCCCCATCAGTGTGTATTCCGTTTTGCTAAAATTACCCATACTGTAAATCACCAGTTAAATATCAGATCAATACCAAACATTTTGGCCACTGAAAAGCACTTGAGTGTTGTTACAAATAGAAAATAATAAAGTACCATAAACAGATCACAGCAATGCTGATTATTTTGCAAACCTGTGCGCACCTTTGGAATTGCGCAACCCACCACAGCTCAGAAGGAATTCGTCAGCGTCAACACAAATCTATAATTACAAGCCCCGCCCCCAAATGAGCCAACACTCAGTCCTCAGTGTGGCCTTAAGTATTTAAAGCAAAGTAATCCATTTGAATCATATTATAGTGAATATTGGAATTCAGTGGTTTAGTGAATCATTTGGTAAAGAATCAGAGATCAGAAAGTTAGCTAGTTTTAAATATTAATGTTGCAGTATTACAGATGTCTGAAAAAAATCAGGTACAATTAACATCGCCACATCTTTATAGTCCACCATACGCACTCGTCTGCCGTGTTTACTCACACACACTCACAGTAAAGCATGTGTGTCCCATGTGTTTCCGTGTGTGTGTGTGTGTGTGTGTGTGCGTGTGTGTTTTCTGTCTTGTGGGTGGTTCTGAAACTTCAGCTTTGCCCTTGGCTCTGGCAGCTCAGAAACGTTGAGCCAACAGCTGATGAAGTAAGAGCCGGACAGGAGTCAGTACACAAACACACACGCCGCACGCACACACACACACACATATACACACACACACACACACACACACACACACACACACACACACACACACTCACATGCTCTGGTTTCAGTTCTGCAGTTCTGGCTCCTTCATGTCAGAGAGGCTGGACTGTAAGGGCGTGGTGTGAGTGTGTGAGTGTGTGTGTGTGTGTGTGTGTGTGTGTGTGTGTGTGAGTGTGTGAGTGTGTGAGTATGTGAGTGTGTGTGTGTGTGTGTGTGAGTGTGTGAGTGTGTGTGTGTGTGTGTGTTAAAGCTCAGACTGAGTTCTGCTTTTCCTCCTGCAGCGAATGAGAAGGTGGAGGACATTACAGACTGCCCCCAGAGTCACTCTCAGATGGTGAGTCTGATTCTTTATCATCCTGCATCACAATATTGAACTTCATATCAGTCTACGATATTATGGATTTATTGTGGGCATAGAAAGTCTGGTCAAAGGTCAAAAGTATAATGAGCAAAAATAGAAGCAGGAAAGATAAGATGGCAGGAGGAGGAGCCTGAACACCTCAGTGTGGCAGGAGGAGGAGCCTGAACACCTCAGTGTGGCAGGAGGAGGAGCTTGCAAGCCTTTGCTGGTATTTAGCTTGTCATGAATGTGTTTTTGTATGTTGTGGATGATAATGAGCTTCCTCATTGCTCTGTGTGTCTCTGCATGGACATTAAATTCTGGCATAAAATGCCAGAATATTACTCCCTCATGGGAGGTCAATTTTTTGTCCAGATAACACTCCAACAAAGTGTGTGTGTGTGTGTGTGTGTGTGTGTGTTTTACTGTACTATGCGTAACTGTACTTGACTTTGTGGTGTTATGGTAGATGGGCTAAAGAAGGATTAGGTGTTGTTTTTGTGTTTGTTTTTGTGTGTAAGTGTGTGTGTGTGTGTGTTTAATGGGGGGTTTACAGTAAGGAAGTGTGTCTAGAGACCGTTGTTTAGAGGAAGTTGAGGTCGCTGAGACATTTTACAGTCATGTGGGCAGACACACACACACACACACACACACACACACACACACACACACACACACACACACACACTTGGACACCTGCAGCCAGCTTTCAGTATCTGTATTCAGTGTGTGGATGATGCCTTCAGGTGTGTGAGGAGCTAAAGATAAGGTAAATACATGTATATTTACACAGTGTGTGCGTGTGTGCGTGTGTGTGTGTGTGTGTGTGTGTGTGTGATGGGGGGGTGTTAGTGGGCCACAGAGAAAGAAAAAGTTTGTGTCTAAATGAAATTTTGTTGTTGTTTTATTTGTGCTTTTGAATAATGTGAGCCACAATACACTCATGTAAGTGGGTAAAGCTGTGAGAGCTCTGTTGCTAGGCAACTGGCGAATATGGATGTCCATGGATGTATTGATGGTGGACATCAGACAAAACCTTCAAGAGCAGCATCAGTTACTTTAGATATGTGGAAAGAATCATGAACAATAGATTCCTTATGAATTACAGTAAGACTGAGCTAGCATGTAGTTCTGAAGTATGCAACAGCATCATTTTCTCCAAATGTGCTGTTAGATTACTAACTGAGCTACAGTGACTGACTGTTAGCATGAGCAAGCTAAGCTTCAGTAATTGTAGTAATTAAAATTAGGACACACACACACAGACACACACACACACACACACACACACACCACATGAGCGTGGTCAGGCTGTAAAGTCCTCACTGATGTGAGACCAAACAACCTCAAATAACGATCTGTCCAATTAGGAGAGTCATTAATGAACCACAGCATACTTCAAAAGCATGCACACGCGCACA
>JAQMYM010000004.1:275660-285225 GCA_030014255.1 Parauchenoglanis ngamensis
CAGTTATATGCATCCAGTTACTACTACCAATCAGTTCAACATTACCTGTTTGAGCACAAGTCTTCATAAACATCTGTTAAAAGGGAATGTCTGGTAAATGGTCTCTGAAGCGGCAATAGAACCATCCTCTATTCCTGTATAAGGTATCCGCATTTACAGCCCAGCCGATGCTCCACTCTGCCCTTTATTTACCTGTGTGCGAATTGCAAATAACTCCAGTCCAGATTCCTCCTGCTAAACCCTATCATTAAGAATTCCGCCCACGGCCACATCAAGCGTCCGCTGTCATCAGACGTTGAGCCCTCGGGTGCTTTTCATTTGAACAACCAAACCCCTGCTTTTTCTTGGCCATATGGCACCGTCCAATCAGATGAGAACGCAGTGTTCTGTCCCGAGACTCTCGGTGTCGGTGCAAATATTTGATATTCTGATGCCACGAGTCGCAGCCGCCACCAGAATTGTCTCATTAAGGCACGATTTGGAATTCAAGAACCCAAGGTTTTGCAAGAGCGTGTGAGCAGGAGTTCCAGACCGTCATAAAGAATAAGGGAAGGATTCAAATTGTCCACTGCATGCTTTTCATCCTCATGCTACATGAATAAATCTGCATAAACTGGAGGTCAGTGGTGTATAGCATATTTCTCTATCATTCAAAATGTTCTGCTCGTCGGAGAGCCACATAAATGTAAGCACATGACTGTTATTTTTAATCACAACATGACATACTGTAGCACTAACAACATCCAGCTTTGCATTTCAGTTCAGTGCCTCTCCTTCTTTCCATTTATGGCTCTAAAGTCTTCGTTACGTCGTGTTTGTCAAGTCATAGATGAGATCTCTGTCTTACAAAATATATTCTGATACCAAAGCACAGCTAGAACTGAGTTAGCACTCTTAATGAAAATAAGAAAAATGGATATATAAAAAGACCAACAAATGCAAATGAGCTTAAACCTACAGGTGCATGTATAGATTTATTCAGGTTTTTCCCACATAACATCTGTTTTGTACAAAACACTGGATGCTAAATTATTGGCCTCCGCACAATGAATATTTTGGGATGCTTCCCTTAAGAGAGTAACATTCTCTTCCTGTAATGTCTAACAAGGTTGGAGGTACTTGTAAACGGTTCTTGGTTCCTTTTATCTTTCCTTTAACCATCCCTCTGACTGATCTCAGTCCACTCATTGTTTCCTTAACTTCTACTTCTCACTTGATTTAGGAGTATATGTTTGGCTTGCCATTTTTTTAAAATCTTTATCTGCACTTAACCTCCCGGCAGAAGCAACCATCCGACTCTTTTTATTTTTTATTTATTTATTTATTTATTTATTTATTTTTAACATATGTCAAACCTTATTTATTTGCCAGGAAATAATTCCTTCATAAAGTCTATTTATTGTGTAATCACTGTGAACGCCATAGCTATTATCTGGCTCTTTTGAATCTTGCAAGCCAGAATTCTAGCTCTCAGTATAGCATCTGCTAGTTTTCATCAGTTAATCCAGCCAAGAACTACCTACTTTCATAGGAAGTGGGAGAGTGTACGATGCATATCAGATGGTACAATACACACAGAACTAGCTAACTTGAGCAGCTCGCTTAGCACAACACAGCCTACAGATCAGCCAAAGTTTCCAGGCCGCAAAGCAATAATGAGGCAGAAACTTTAACCATTGTATTTACCGTAATATTTTCTTAATGTATATGTGTGTAGGTGTCTGCAGCAGATGGCTGAAGATGGCCTACGTTTGGACGACATGTTCAGACAGTGTGTATTCAGACAGGATGAGCGGGACATGGTTTTGAAGGCCATCCGGAGTGTACAACCCAACTACGAGCCACACGCCCCTTCCGAATGGCCGCACTGCCCGTTACCACTGGTGGAGAACTTCTATACAGAGGTACCCAATGTGACAGCTTCATTCATCTATCATTCATTCATCTCAGGGTAGGATCTTTATCCTGGTAATGGTTGTGGTGGTTCTGGAGCCTTTCCCAGTCACACTAAACAAGGCTGTAATACAGCCTGGATGGGATTCCAGTTAATGTACACACACATTCATGCATGTATACTGTTTATAGTAGAACTTCACACAGACATTGGGAGAACATGCACGGAAACTCCACAGAGCAAGTAACCACAGCTCACAATGGAACCAGGAACCCTGGAGCTGTTGGGTAGCAACGTCACCCTCTGGGCCACCCGGACTCACCTAATATGCTAAACATGTTCTACTTTTAATCTCTTGTCAGCACACCGATGTGACTCGACAATGCAAATTATCCACACAGTCTCTCCTCTGACAGATCGCAGTGAAAGGCAGATGGGCTGCTGTTTATTTCATACCAGCAGTCTTGGGCTTGGGAGGGCAGACCTGGTTTATAAAAGTGCCTAAACAGGCCTCGGCTTTTATGAATGAGCATTCACAACACGGGCTATTTTTAAACCAGAGGAGTTGTTGCCATCAGGACTCGGTGCCCTGCTTTTCCTCTTCAATGATTCATTACTGTGGTCCACCTCAGCCCATTTATCGTCCGTCGTGCCACACGCTGCATTCCTGTTGCTGTATCAGACAGCAGGAACAAATCTGTCACTAGTAACAAGCATGTCTGAGAGCACCGTCTGCACCACAGCATGTTTTTTTTTTATGCTGGAAATGTCCGAAACTGGAGCACGAGGCAGTTTTATTGATTAAGCTGAACGCATCGCTGCTGTTCTCAGAACATCGGGTGAATTCAAGAGTCAAGATTTCAAGATTCTTTATTTGACCCGATTCTGTCCTTAGACTGGGCAATAAGGTTACTTATTAAATTAAATGAAGAGATTAAGAATAAGAAAGGGTTCAAGCTAAGGTAATAAAAATATATAGTAAAATGTATCTGCAATAAACTTTACTATTGTAAACAGTACCCGTACAGTGAGCGTGTAATAAAACAGTTGGTGGTTGAACCAGATGTACTAGACCAGCAATTTTTGAAACCAAATATGAGTGCAAGTACTTTTTTTTTTTTTTTTGTACTCATTGATACAAACACTAAACTCCGAATGAGTAACCTCCTCAGTGTTGGGCAATCAGGTGCATCGTGGAACATTTTATTTGTAGCTCTGTTGATGTTGGTTTCTGCCATCTGCTGCTAGCAATAAACTCTATTTCTATGTTTTTAAGATTTTAATCTATGTTAAGATTTTATGGTGTTTAACAGTGTCTTGAATAGAGCTCAGCGCTGTATCAGTGAGCATGATTGTTAAAAACGAGCAAAAGGTTCTATGAATTATACCTTGCACCTTGAAGAGTGAAGTGTGCATGTCCCAGTGCTCACTCTCACGTGCACGCTTATGAATACGTTTGTGCACGCAATTCAGAAACCTTTAGTTACTTGTTTTAATAATTACTAACCTGCCTGCTCACATGGTATCGGATATTGATATCAGCATTTTTTTTTTGAAGATATATGTAAATAAGCACAGTGTCCGTATCAATGCATCCCTATTTTAGGTAGTTATTAAGGGTTGATCAGAAACATTAGAAAGAGATTTGTTTGTATTTTTACGAGCTGATATGGAGGACTTGAAAACTAGAGGGTTGGTGGAAGGTCTCAGCTGCACATTTCCTGCAGGGCTGAGCAACCGCCCCTCCACACACACACGTACATGGCCACTAAAAAGCCAGTAAGTAAAAGCAGCTTCCATCAGTAAAGAATGTACAGAGATGTATTCAGTGCATAGAGACTGTTCAGGAGGGATAGGTCAGAGTCTTTTAAGGACTTTTCTCTAAAGCTGCCTGTTTCTACATGACGTGTACTACTGTATTGTGACACATTTATTTAACGCGCTCTCATAAACACATCCAGTTTCATCATGTTAATATTCAATGTTGCAATATCAAATTCACAGCACACATTCTCAGCATTCTAGAGTACGGTTTTGTTTTAAATACAGTGTGTATGTCTTTCGGCCAGTGTAGCTATATTCATGTCTATATATGGTCAGAAGTATACATACAGCACATCCACTTAATTTATTAAGATGTTTTTTTTAATGATTAGAGCAATGCAAGCAATAACATCAGTGACAAAAACAGTATTGTAACATGACTGTGAGGTGTGTGTGAGTGTATATGTGTGTGACAATTCTCTTAGATTTAGATTCTCTTAAGAAATAGAACACTTTTCAGAAAATATAATTGTGTAAACCTGTTAAATTAACACTGGCTATTAATGTTGCAGGTGGGCAGGACTGGTGACATTTGCTGCCTAACATTAAGGTTATTGTTTTACTATTAGCTACAGCCGCTTAATGATGAACTTAATAGGCAGTTAATGTGGCTAACGGCTAATAGTTAGATGGCTAATGTTAACGTGTGCGCCAGCTAGGTTAACATTCACTGTGGCCATCTCTCTGGTTTTCTGTTGGACAGTCCGGTTTTGAAATAGCATAGCATCGAAATTGCTAATGCTACAGCATGCAAAGACATCCTATACAATTGTGCGCTTTCAGTTTGTGGCCTGGGTGAGATGATCAGGCGTCCACAAACTTTTTACCATATAGTGTAGCTTCTGTTTTCTAATTATAACACCAGATGTTCATACAGCTCCTTTTCAATATTAAAATGGTTCCTCAGCACCACTGGCCAAGCTGCTCCTGTGAAGTGCAGCGTATTTGAAGTTTGTACTTTGGGCAGCCTTGATTTGGTTGTTTTCCAAGCTGTTAGCGTGCCCTGAAAGTCAGACCTTGACCATGACTGAAAAGCTTATTTCATTTTATTTGAACGCGAGTGAATTTTAGATGTTTATCATGCATTAGTCAAAGCCATTGACTGAGGCCTGTTTGATGTCCCAGTGGGTCATGCTGTTAGAGGAAGGGGTGTCGCTACCATCATGTTTACATTGATGGGTCAAAATCAACTTTGCAACTTATTCATTTTATATGGAATGATACAGGCTCGATATACACAAGGGCTATGCCTGCATGCAGATTTAAATTCCTTCAATTAAATTGGACAGGACTTCTATTCAAACGGGCCTCAGTTATTTTATTCTATTCTGATTGAAATGTATACATGAAGGTTTTTATTCCAGCCAAGGCATCAGTGAGATTTAGTGTATTATTAGGCTGCATGTAAACATAGCTTATGTATATACGAATCACATCGTGTAATGAATTATGAGCTACGTGAACCTCAGGTCCATTTCCATGTGTTGCGGTATAACAATAAACTCCTGTTAAGTGTCACTTGATTCCAGGTTTCTTGATTAATGTGGGAGCATTCTGAAAATTGAAGTGTAATTCTTGGACTTTCTCTTTACTTTCTTTCAGAGGGTAGAAACCAGTTATCCTAAGTTAGACTTTACCGTGGCTGAGCTGCAGGAGCGCTTCAGACGGCAGCTGCTTATGGAACAGGCCAACACCATCACCATCGACTCTGTGGAGGCCATTAAACCTGTCACCGAACACATGGCCAGGATGGTGCGTGGCTCCCTCTCATTCATGCACATGCACACTAATTAGGTTCAGGGGAGTCCAACCCTGCTTCTGCACGTCACTCCTCACAGATTTCACCTAATTTCCGACCTAATTTTTGCATGTGAAGTTATAAGTAATATAATCAGATAATTTCCATATGAGTTTTCAGCAAATTTTCAACAATCTTTATTTTTTGTAAATATTTACTCTAGAAGACTTATTAATATTTTGCTTTAAATGGAACAGCATTTGAATGCAGAAAGTCACGTCATAACTCTTAAGTGTGAAAGGATTATCTGAGAGTTACTGATATTTTCTGTAGTGGCATTTACTTGCTCAGCTTCTCCTGCTCATGGTCTCAGAACGGAGAGGTCAGGGGCTCCCTGGTGGTCCAGCAGCATTTACTGGAACGCTGAATAGAATACTAATGCCATATAATCTGCCTCCACGTTTGGGCATTGAGGCCAGCCTATCAGCTCTGTGTCATCTGCTCACTCTGCTGGGTCGAGGGAAAGCGCAGCTATGCTGATTGTCTAACCCACTTTCACACAGTGTGTGTTGGAGACACGCAGTAGTTAACACAATTCCATATAGGGAGAGGAATTTTTAAAATGGGAAGTATTGTGGTGTGTTTTCTTCATCCAGCTGTTTGATTCTGTTGCTGCTTGTGTAACAATAGAAAAGAAAAAAAAAAGTCACAATAATAAGTAACACTGATAGCTATAGTAGTAACAACAGTAATAGTAAAATTAACAATGCTGGTAATGATAACCTCAGTTACAGTAACAATAAATGTGTTAAGAACAGTAAAATAAATAACAGTAGCAACAATAAGAGTAACATCAGTACCATCAGGTAATAGTACCTGTAATAGTAACAACAATCACAACAACAGGAGCAATAGTATTCGTAATAATACCAGCAGTAGTAGCGGCGAGACCTGCATTTAATTAGAGGTCACAGCAGGATCTGAAATATTTATCATCCCGTATTTGTCCTTTGCTCTGAAAGTTCACTCTGCACTCTGATGTGTTTCAGAGGAAGCTGTTAGCTGAGCAGCGCCCGCACTGGCACAAAGCTCTGCTACAGGCTCTGAGAGAGAGCCGCATGGTTTTAGGCAGCAACAACAAGAGGAACTGGCAGGTAAACATCTACCCGTTCCTGTGCATCCTTCGCGATGAGGATTATGTCAACATTATGCTGCAGGTACATGCTTCAGTTCTCTATCCATTTACCTCATTTACCTACCACTTGAAGCTTCACCATTAAAATTCAAGGCTTGTAGCAACATAGCATTTAGTTGAAATCAAAGAAGCAAGTTTGAGAATGGCATGTAAACAGGTTCCATAGATCAGAAATGTTTCTGGCCTTGATGTTTGCTTTACTGCATTTGTGGGTTCCTCAAAAGTTTCCTGTGGGAAAGAAACACATGCCTTTACTTGCATTAAGTTAATTTACTTATTTACCTTCTGTATTGTACTCATGATGCTCAGGTATTGGCCAACCTGCCACCCAGCGGAGATTCTCTGCTATTCCTGGCTAAGGAACTGGGCAACAGAGTCCATAATGTGTACTGCATCCAACAGAAGAGTCACAGCCAGATAGTGGAGAAACTGGCCAATATCTACAACTCGTATGTGAAAGTGCTTGGAAAAGACACAGAGGTACCAAATCTGCCTTCTGCAGAAAGACAATAATCAGAACCTTGATGTTTCTTATTTATTAAGATTTTTGATCCAAACATTGCCTCTGGAATAGCAGTGTTATAATTTGAAGTTTTCACTGTGTGATAACCTAGTCTAAAATGTCACAGTTTTGAAGGTTATAATTGACCATTTAAAAACAAACAAGCCAGTGACAAAAATTGAAGAAAAAATGTATTATGACTTTATGAAGAAGTCTTTTTTACACGTTGCTTATAAGATTTTGCACACTTTGTGTATGTATAACAAAAACCTACACCAATGGTACAAAATGATCAAATCCCCTAACTGTTCTTCTTTCTTTGATATTTTTGAGAATGACTTTTCCATAAACTCTCTTACGTTGAAAGAGAATGTGGGCTGTAATAAAGAAACCTAGCTCAGCAGTGGGCAGTGCTGGTTAGCCAGAATAGATAGCTGTTTGGTTTAGTTCTGTTCTGTTGGCTTAGTTTTGTTTGAAGGCATGTAAGTTACGAACATGCAAGGAGTGGAAGCAGAGGTAGGGGAGGGGTTGTGAACATTTTGTTCTAGGTGGACATAAAATGGATCAGAACCGTTGATGCAAGAAACTTATTTGGGGAATTGATGGAAATGCATTTTAATTGGCATTTTGAAATAGTCAGTGGTCAGGTAGCCGTCCGTTCATACACTGTGACACTGTAACAACCTTACTCTGCAATAAACCCTGGATCCCTTAGTAACACTCACCTGAAGTGTCAATATTGTCTTTAGTGTCTAAATACAAGTCTGTGTGTAATCATGTCATGTTCTGTGCAATCCCAGTCCAGCAATGTGTTGCCTAGGGAGCAATGGAGAACTGTGGAGGCGGAGCAAAGCGCTGGCCCCTCCCTCCTGAGTGATAACATGCCCTGGCCACACATGTTAGTCATTCAGCTGGGCAGCTTCCTGGTGGATCTGCTCGTGCGCGAGCTCAAAATTCCAAACAACATCCTGAACCCGGCCCAGGAGAAAAAGCTCATCCCTGTGCTTTATCACATGTACACATTCCGCAGCAATCGGCAGGTAAGACTCACATCTCAGATGCTAACCAAAGCACATGGTATAAATATCAATAACAAATAATAAAAAGAAAGCAAAGTAAGTAGATTGATAAAGAAGGAGAAAACACAGCAGGTAGTACTGATGACATTGGGTTACTGTGTATGTAGTGTTTCATCTTCTCCCTGGATCTGTGAGAGTTTCCTCTAGGTTCTACAGTTTTGTTTTGTTTTTTTACCACCTCTCAAAAAACATGGTGACTACTCTAAATTACCCACGTGTTGCCCCATGCATGTATGGGTCATGGAGTGAAATAATAAATTCTTTAAGACAAATTGACCTCTAAAAGAACAGAATTCCCTTTTGCATTCTGCATCTATTCCCATAAAAATTAATATACATTCTGGCAAAGAATTTTTAAAGGATTAAAGATTTAGTCTACAGTGTGCTCCAATCTCACAATGGAAAATCAGAACAAGAGAGAAGTTCAGAGTTGGTAGCTTGATGCACAGCATGATCTTTTGGCTCCGTACTCCAGTATGTGCGATTTTAAATAGAAATGGTTATGCATTAAAAGACCAGCATGTCCAGCTTTGACTTGGGTGAACTCGAGGCGCTCCATCTCCGCCCTTTCCAGTTTCTCGAGACCACAAGTAATTGGGCAAATCAAATGCTTTATTACAGTTGCTGTATTTTGTGATGCCGTCAGGACTTGGACTAATAAAGTGCTTTGAGCTTTATTGCTCAGCACGGGGTAATGAGAGGGAAAAGGACAGGTGAGGTGATCAGAGCTGCTCTCAAAAGGTGAGAGTAGGAGATTCTCATCTTTAAGTCAGTCTGAAGTCTGAGCCACCAGAAAAAGTGAGTCAATGAGTAATTAGAGGCAGTCTCTCATCCTCCAACTCTGCTTTTATTCTCTGCGTCCTGTATTTTCATACTCCTCCTGCGCAGCGGCCAGCTGGGAGCACTCAGAATAAACAGAAGCCTCTATTAACGTGTGGTTGGGTTTTGCCTTGCCTCTGGTCTGTGTGTGTTTGTTTGTTTGGGATGATGTCTGTGGATCTGGTCCCATGTCAGTGTTTGATCATGTGTGTGGCGCTGTCTGTATTTGAGCCCTTTTTTTTTTTTTGCTGGCAGTGCTTGGGACATGTATTTTGAGAGTTGTTGTCTGATTGTATTTTTATTTACTCTAAGCCGAGGGTATTCAGCTAAATTTTATGAAGGCCTAGCTACATCAATTTCCTCGTTTCCAAAGCTCCAGATAACCACCGTACAATACTGAATGATAGCAACAATTAAGTTTTATTACTTAACCTTTAATAACACTGCACAACAATTTTTTTGAAAAGTCTTGCTTCCTGAAAAGTTTTTGCTGATTGTGACAGGTACCTACTGG
>JAQMYM010000004.1:300123-316062 GCA_030014255.1 Parauchenoglanis ngamensis
TGTGTGTGTGTGTGTGTGTGTGTGTGTGTGTGTGTGTGTGTGTGTGTGTGTGTGTGTGTGTGTGTGCGTGTGCGCGCACGTACGTGCAGGCCAAACTCATCATCTGCTTTTCTATATTTCATATATACCATCGATTCACCAAAATAAAGAGAAAGTATGAAAACAAAATGGCAGACAGAATTACTGCTATGAATAAGGAACATGTTCATAGAAATGAGTTAGTGACATGTAAAGTAATAAACATTTTTGCCTTTATGATTAATAGTTGTATTTGTAGTTATTATCATGGTTACATTTACATATGAAACATTATCTAGTGTTTGTTAGTTAGTTAGTTAGCTATGTTAGTTGCTAAGAATAGCTAGTCAATTAGTAAAAAGATGACATTCTCTTTGTAGTCCAGTTTTTATTTGTGCTGTAGCATCAGTACACCATCCCAAATCATTGTTACACCTTCTCAACAGAAAAATATGTCAGAATTACTTGCAAGAGTCTAATTTCTTTTTTTTAAAGACATTTTTTTAAAGTCATAGGTTGTAAGTCTTCAGCTCAACACAGGTGGCAGCAGTGAGACACTAATCACTGAGTCAGAGCATATTCTATATACATGAAAATCAATCACAACTTCATGCCTTCACAGAAGGACCACACATATCCTTCATCACTGAAACATATCCATCCTCATCAAAACTAAGCTGCCTACTGCACACACACACACACACACACACACACACACACGCACACAATGGGGCAAATCAGGGCCAAGTGCTTATGCCAGTGATTTTGAAAGAAGTTACTGGAATACTGTTCTGTTTGTGTGTGTGTGTCCTGAATGCTTGTACTCCATTCCTGCTGAGTCATGACACAATCAGTGTGCGCATATGTTTGTGTGCATGTGTGTATGCATGATTGTGTGCATGTGTTACAGGAGGTATTCATACACTTTTCACACATGCCTATACTGTAATCTTCGCATAATAGCATGTATTAGCATGCATGCTGATGCTGAGGATGCTGATATGTTCAGACTGTAACCATGGCAACAGTGTACCGTAACAGCACATTAATTCTCAGACTGTTCAAACTTTCATGTCCAGAATTTATAAAAAAATGGTGTCTACTTACTAAACATTTTAGACCACAGAATGGATTAATGATAAGGCTGCAAGCTATGTCTTCAGGCCCCGCCCACTCTAGGTCCATACAACTACTCTCTCCTGTAAATAAGGACCAGAGGTGTATGGCAAATGGTCAAGTGTGGCACCCCTATATGTTATTAAAGAAGATCATATATAATAGGAGCTCAGTTTGTGGATAAAGTTGTATCTGTTTGCTGTTTATTGATCTACGGCCACAGGCTGTTACAGGTGGTGGAAATGAGGCTCCTCTGTAGACTTACTGGACTTACTCTATGTGACAGAGCTCAACAATCTGGGACTGTCTCTGAGCACTTGCTGCTCCTCCGAATTGAGAGGAACCAGTTGAGGTCGTTTGGCATCTACATGTATGCAAACAGCAGTTGGCCTAAGCCCTTGGTGCCATCGTGGTGGTCCTCTCGGCTGCCAAAGCGACCCATGGCCGAACAAAGCCTGGCAAGTGCTTCCTCGACAAACAAGTTTGGTGGTGGAATCTGGACGTGCAACGCGTGAAGCAGAAGAAAGCAGCTTTTAAGACATGGTCTCTTCACAGAACCAATGAAAACTTCCCACGATATAAAGACCTCAAGTCGGCTGTGAAGAGGACAGTGGCAATGGTGAAGGTGGCCTACTATGACCGTCTGTATGATGTGATGGACTCTCCTGCTGGCAAGAGCAAGATCTATCGTTTAGCCAAAGCCCGCCACCAAGCCAAGCAGGATATCAGCCACGTGAAACATGTCAGAGGTGCCGACGGCCAGGTCCTTCATGATATGACTGCTATCCTAAAACAATGGAGCTTGTATTTCTCCTGGATCTGCAAAGAGGAGTTCCCTCACACACCCTTTCCGTCTGGCAATCCCGTCCCTGGCCCAGTTTCCTCGATTACCACCGTTGAGGTTGAAGCAGCTGTGTGGAAGTTGAAGAATGGCAAGGCCACAGGACCAGATGGTATTGACACTGAAGCTTGTAACCTCATGGGTCATCAAGGAGTAAAATAACTTACCGATCTGTTCAATCGAATCGCTGAAGTAGGCGCTGTGCTGAAGGCTTGGTCCACTAGCATCACGGTGCCCATCTGGAAAGGCAAAGGCAACATCTTGGAGTGCTCCAGCTATCACCCAATATGCCTTCTCAGCCACACAATGAAGATCTTCGAACTTATAATCGATACCTACCCAGATGCCTGCGCCGAGTCAATACCTGAGCCAAGTGGCGCCAAGTCACTGGCATCCATTGTGACCACTGGATACCTGTGCGCCTGAAAGAAAGGATCTACAAGACCGTTGTGTGCCTGGTGGCTCTGTACGGATATGAGTGCTGGCCTGCGACATCAAGGCATGAACGTGTACTCCATGGCCTGGAGATGTGTGTGATGCCAATTGTCAACAAGATGAGGGAGGCAAGACTGCAGTGGTATGGCCACATTGTGCAGAACAATGAGGACTCACTCACCAAGATCACCAAGGCAAGAGGGCCAAGGCAGGCCGGAGAAGTGTTGGATTGAATGAGTCACAGAAGACATGTGAAAATTGCACCTTGCCCTGGACTTGACTGCACCAAATGGAGGAGGACATGCAGGAAAATGTACCCCGCATTGGAGCAGTAGTAACGTGAAGAAAGAAGAAGTTGAGGTTCTTTGGGCACTATACAAGGATGCCTTCTGTATCAGGCACGTCCCATTGGATGGAGACCCCAGGTCAGACCCAGGACTACCTGGGCAGATTTTAACACACTTGGCACAACTGTTGTAGGGCTATGTCTGGGGACAGGAGGAGCTGGAATCTGTAGCTGGTAATAGAGGAGTCTGAATTGACCTAACCCACTGGGACCCAAACCATGGAAAATGAGAGAGCGTGAATGAAAGAATGAACATGGTGTTCTCTATAATCAATCAAATATAATACAAACGGTAGTAATGATAGAAACATGGAAGTGTTGGTACTGCAGTTTTAAGATTTCCTGGAACTCCAGTACTTGAGCACATTTGCCCAGCTATTCTCATTCATTGTCTCTTTTTGCCTCTCCCTGTTTCTCTTTCAGCACTTTAGAGACAACCTTTGACTCTACGGTAACAACAGAAGTCAGTGGGCGTGGATTGTCAACTCTTTCCACTCGGCCTGCCCCCATGTCATGGCGTCTTGGCCAATCACAATCACAGACCCCTCGGCTTCAGGCAGGTGATGCCCCATCCCACCCCGGTGGTTATGCTCCTCCTAGGTCCGTCTCTTCGTCTACTTGTCGCTATGGTGATCCCTCACGCCTGGTCTACACAGCACCACTGAGAAGGGCAGCAACTACAGTGGGCAAAAGTGTGGAACTTGGAGAAAAGGAGGTGGGGCTAGAGGAGGAAGTAGGTGGATACATGAGCGATGGGGACATACTAGCCAAAAATGTACGAGCTGAGGACATGAGTAGTGGGTAAGATTAAACCTCACACACTCACACACACACACACACACGCACAATCACACACACTTTATCTAGAAACCTAGCTTGTGTATGTACTTTTCATCTATGTGCAGCTACGTAACAGATGGAGGTGTGTATACTCGAAACGTGGGTCGTGTTCCTGACCTGCCGTCTGCACGAGAGCACATCCAACGGGTTAAAGAGGGAGAGGGTGACAGGTAACACACACACACACCACACACACACGCTATGATAGTTGTAATATTTAGAAATCCATTTTTGTTTTGAAGTTTATCTGTCAGTTTTAGGGTGTTTGTAAGATCCTATTTATTTAAAAGTGTTTAAGAGATTTAAAGATTTTTTTTAACCGTAATGTAAATATTAAGGAAATATTTCACCTGTTTTTTTTTATTTAAATTAAATTAAATTTTAATTAATTTATGGACACAATATTTTGTGCCTTAACTTATAGTTTTTAAAATAAATTTACTTAACAGAATTTGTTGCTTTTGGTACATTAATCTATTGTTTGTCATATATTAAATTATTCATTTGTTAATTCAATTACAATTGTGAATCATGATTCTTTTCCTGTAACCTTGGCAATGATCATAATGAACAGTTTAGGTCAGGCCTTTGTTAGAGCAATGAAATACATTTATTTAATAGATTTAGGTCATTATAATTACACAGAAAGGAATTATGTAAATGTTGGTGTGTGGAAATTGTTTACTTAAGTTTAACTAAAGAAGAGTGAGACAACGGCCTGCAGACCATAGCAACCATTATATAATATAGAAGGAGATAAATGAAGTCATTCATGCGTTGCTGGATGGTGTCTTGACGTTGCGTTGTGTTATGTTGAATACCGTGATATAGCTGATTGTTCAGCCGGTTACTGCCACATGGCTGAGTGGGTCTGGGTTGGATTTGGTGATGGAAGAAAAAACAACAGTGAAATTGGAGAAAGATGAACGAAACAGATGAAGGACAAGCTGCCAGATACACCAAAGCCTCAGCCGTGTGTTTGTGACAGCTGGACGTAGGATTAATTATGGATTTGTGTATGAAAAAACAGATCTTCTCATCTCTGTCTCACTGACTAATGTCTCCCCTGAATGAGGGGTGGAGTTTGATCTGAAATTAAGCTTTTATTTTGAGAGAACTCTTTTTCAGATAACTGTGTACAATTAGTTTTTAGAGCAAGACTAGTCCAAGTCCAAATAATGGTCATAAAACTGAAAAAGCTACTTAAAAGTGAAACAGTTGTCTGAAAAGTTCCATTGTCTATACTTGGATGATGGCTGTTCATTTTCCAAAGCAGTTGTTGATGAATTAAAATAGTGCCATGATATTCTGGCTCCTGGTTGCTCACACAGAGAGGCTGACCCCAATAGAGGGCGCTCTCTGTGTCTGTAGCTGGGACAGTAAAGGGCATTAAAGCACTATAAATACACCATCTATAAATAAATGATTTCATTTATAAATGATGAGAGAGCTCAGGAGGTGCTGGGATTTACAGTGGAGTGAAAGAAATGAATAAATAACGTCCCTCACTTTTAGAGAAAAGGGCAGAAAGAGAGAACGGATAAAACAATGACAGCAAGAAGACGTTTTTGTTGGCTACGTTATTTTCAAATCTTTAGTGCAAAATGAATCAAGCAGAATTTTTCACACTGAACATTGTGTGCAGCTGAGTTTTTTCTGTTCTTGTATTGTGAAAAACAAATGGCACCCAGTCCTCAGTAGCGAGGATCTCACACATCCCACACACTGGATATTTTCAGACAGGGTGCGCACACGACTAGGAAAAGGTCACTTTATTCTTTCGTTCTGTGTTTTCCTCTCTTCTTGCATGATTGGAGAACTTTTGTACTCAAGCAAAAATAATCTGGTTGCATTATGGACCTGTGATCATGTGACTACAAAAGATAATAAAATGATCCTCATTATCATGGGTGGAACTTAACACAGAATCAAATTACAGAGTAAAGAACCGTTATTAAACTGAATACAGCAATGACTGAACCCACAACACAATCAGATCATGCAGGATAACTGTCGATAAAGAGCTTATAAATCCATCCCCCTGCTGATGCTAATGTTTAATAAGACCGTTGTCAATAAAAGTAAAAAAAACCTGTGGTCTAAATCCAGTGGTAGTTTACATACATGTCATTACTAGACCTACAATAAAATGTCCTAAATTTACAAAAAAATAGTGACATGGGAGTAATCTTATTTGAAAACATTTAGCATGATATTTTTGTTGGTCATCCTAACCTCGACACACCCACAATTAGATTGGTTTTTTTTTTTGTTTAATGTCCTATAGGTAGCCATATTGATACAAGAACAAGTAAGCAAGCTATTTATTTTAAGTATAAAACGTCAGAATCAATAATGAAATTAAATTATATGAATTAAATGAAATGTCATTATTGAGTTCTGATTATTTAAGCAGCTTTAACAATAGGCTTAAGTAGGCATTCATTACAATATAAGAATAATGGAGAAAAAAATTCTTTTGAAAGTTTATTTTGCAAAATAATGTAGAACGTTCTCCCCTAGTTGGGTTGTGGTCAGTTCCCACCTATGATCCAGCTCTCCTCTATCGTACGGTGGCTACCAACTGCATCTTTCTGAGCTGATGCCCGAGGGCAGTGTAACACACTCAGGCGAAATCGCTGTCTGCCCTCTTCCTCATACGTGAGCTCACAGACGCCACCGATTGGCTAGTGTCGCCGTGGTTGCCCCTCCCACCCACAGAGCATGGCCAGTTTTGCTCACTTTTCTGTTGCCTGCGTATAAATATTTAATTCAAGTTGGACTATTTATTGATCTGTGAAATGTTTTTTCTTTCACAAAAAAAAAGGATTAAAATTTTTTAGCATAATTTAAATGAGACATCACCTGTGACTGGAGGCGGACCCATGTAGCTCGGCTGGTTTCAGGCAGATTGTTTGTGAGGGTGTGTATACGGTGGGGTTGCAGCTCAGACAGACAGGCGGATGATGCTGATGAAGATGATGTTGATGATGATGATGGTGGTGGAAGGGTGCAGGGGTGTGATGAGATGGGAGGAGGAGAGGATGGTGGACTCATACTGCGTCATTGCTTTCTCAGCTGCTGAGCTGCACTTCTTCCTCCTCCTCCTCCTCCTCCTCCTCCTCCTCCTTTGCTCTTTCCTTCTCTCCTCACTGCGAGCGACAGAAAGACCAAACACATGAAAAGATACAGCCAGGCCGATTAAACGCTCACAGATATTCACACAGCAGAAAGGTGAGTCAGACTCTGAGTCAGGATTAAACAAAATGTTATCACGTTCTTACCTACAGCTAAAAATGTGCTCTAAAGCGGATATGATGTCTTTTAGAGAAACTGAGTTGAGATTATAGAGAAAATTATAATTATTACCTGAAAATAAAATCTTTGTATTGTCTCATTTGAAGCTAAGGACATTGCATTTTTATATCACAGTAAGTGGCAAATGTTTGATCACATTTTAATACCATATATTGTATCTGAACAACAGTTCTGTTCCCATTTTAAGTGAACAACATTCTGGGATTTTCGAATGTTTTGAAATGCCAAAAAGTCATTTCCCATGGTACATGTAGCTAGCTAATGTAACCACACCTGACCACTAGCATAAACAGGTCACTAGATAGTGTTAATAATGCTAATTATGTAATTTTAGTGGGAATGAAGCAAAGGAGGTACTGTTTTCATTGCAAACCCAGCATGTGTCTGTTTATATTAAAAGCTGTAGCTACAATTAGACAATTGTTGTTATGGTTACCTTTCAGTTACAATTATACAGCCATTACCATGGATACATACCATAGTGGTTACTATGGTTACCTTTCAGCTAAGCATATATCTTGTTCCGTTTTCTTCCTCTTTTTTATTGAAAACATTTTTATGTACACTGTGGCATATAAATTGTTCCTTTTTATGTATTTCCAGTTATTAGTTTATTATTGAGGCCATTTTAAGTAGTAGTGCAACAGTAAAGATAAATACCATGGTCTTGCCTAAATTTTTAATCGTTGCCATGGTTACACACTGTTTCATGACCGAATTGAATGTTTCTGCAGAATTCTGCCTTCTGATATCCTTCATCTGTCTGATTGTTGAAGGCAGTGAACTGTACGTCCCTATTTGTCCTACACATCCTATAATATCCCATAATCCTGTGCATCAGTCATCTGCCTGTAAGAAAAAAAGAAAACGAAAACCCAAGAAAGACAGGGAGCAGTTTATTGAGCTGTCTGTAATTATTATTCACTTAAGATTTTATTTCTACTCACTTTGCTTTCCCCAGTCACACTTTATTCCATCTCTAAAGTCTAATGGGCTTAAGGGTTAGTGAACATTAGTGGTGTGTATATACACAGCCCATCTCAAACCAGCTTTAAGACGGCTTATGAGACATCACGTCATTGTGATTCCTCTTTCAGTACACCTTCAGTTTCAGGAACACTGACTGAGAACCAGAGGGGAACAGAAAATAACAGAGTGCAGGTATCTCCCAGCTAAACAGAACCGAGTCATTTTTCCAAGGAAATGCTATAATTTATTGTAAATAGCTGATTATTACCTCATACCTACATTTACAGTCTGTTTCTTTTCTGAGGTGCACGAGGTCCAGTGGCACAAATAGAGGTCTTCCTGGTTCCAAAGGCTCATTTTGTTGTCTGCAACAGCAGTTTCTTAAATTGCTTTGTGCAAAACAGATTCATTTTAATGATATAAAACACTGATTACTTATTTTTTCCAAGTCATCTCTACTGGGGCTGTTTGTAGCTAAATAAATCCACCCAAAGCTCAGCGGTGCACCACTGTTTCTGGTGATGGTAGAGGGTGCCAATACTTTATGTTGAGCAACAGATGGATTGATGTTTTCTAATAGTGTATGTTGTAAACAGACCCTGATTACTTAAGTTTTATCTCTGGTAAAGATCAGACAGCTGGAGGTTTGCAGATTGTTCCCTGCGCTGCTTTCTTGGTGTTGAATTTTGCATGAGGACGTCACGACACGGCTCAGCGGACACAACACTCTGTGGAGGCGATGTTCACTTCTCTTACAAATATATCTTTGTGCAGTGTGTCAGTATAGCGTGCAGGAATGTTCAGCCATCTCCATAAATGTACATAACACTTAAAGGAAAACCCTGAAATGCATTAGATGTGTTTAAACTGGATTAATCGTGATGTGTTAGTGATATCCTGGGGCTGTATTTTCACTGTTAGCTCATGAACAAACTTCTTTTTTTCACTCAGTGTTTTCCACATTCATACTAATGAGAAATCAAGTACAGAAGTAATGGACACAGAGCAATTGCTGGACACATTGTCCCAGAATGCAAAGCAGCTCTACGTCTCTGAGTTACGGCAGAACCATGGCTAGTTAGCGCTGTATGAGATGATAGCAGAGTGCGATAGCATTGACGTGGGTATTAGATTGAAAGTTGCAGCTTTGGAAGCTGAGTGTACAGATAAGGAGAACAGACTATAGGACTGAAGACCATCAAAAATTTAGTACCATACATGATAGGGGATGTTTATGAATATGTGTTATGTATGTATATTTATGTATATATTTCTATGTAATGGTGCATTGTGGGAAGAGGGACATGTGCAATCACATGCAGATGAAGTAATTTAAAAAAAATCTTCAAATGATATCCATGTGAGATATTTATTTTTGGCAGAAACTGAAAGAACAGATGGTGCGCATAATGATTCACTTCAGTGATTTGAATCTTTAATGCAGCAAATTTTGATTCAGTTGATTCACTATTCTGAGCTCGGAGCGACAAAAATACAACAGAGACTGCATGATGTTGAGAACATACGATTAATCAGGAGATCCCGATTGTGTTTGTTGATTTGTTTGATTTGGTTTGCTTGTGAATTGATTCCGTTGATTCACTTCGAAGAGTCTGGAACAAGAGATTTTGTGTTCCTGTGGAGCAATTTTTGGAGGGTTTCAGAAACTCTAAGTAACCTTCCTACAGGTTAGCACCCTACCAATGCCATGTAGCTAGTACAGATGCATTACCCATAATGCATTTCAAAAACAAAAATGGTGGGCATGGCACTAAGTAAAGGAACATGAATCCAGCAGCTAAAGTAAAACTTATAATTTTAAAACATGTAAAGACAGAATGTCTATACCATTGAGTAAAAATTAGTCAATGATGAAAAAGTAAAACATCATGTGTGAGTATGATGTGTTCTGATTGGCTGATAGCAGTAAGGCATGAGGTTAACATCCAAACACAATTACTCGATATGCATCTTATAAATTTTTTTTAAAATACCTCTCTCTTTTTTCTTCCTGTGTGTGTGTGTGTGTGTGTGTGTGTGTGTGGTGTAGTTATGATGACAGTAGCTCGGTCAGCAGTGGTCTGAGTGACTCTCTTGATGTTGGAGCTGATGACGTGCACACACTGAATTCATCACACAGGAGCAAGGTACACACACCTATACACATACACACATGTACACACACACTGTAAAAGGTGTGTGTGCATAGCAGATTGTGAGTGCTGGTCTTGTCTTGGCTGCTGGGAGAAGATGCACCATCTGTCAAGTGTTCTTTATTCTGTGTGTGTGTGTGTGTGTGTGTGTGTGTGTGTGTCTGTGTCTGTGTGTGTGTGTGTGCAGTCCAAGCAGCAGTGTAATCAGAATAGCAGTAGCTGGTGTGGAGCTGAAGATTTGAAAAAGGTTGATGAACAAATTGAGAAGATCATAGACTCTTCCTCTCAAATGGAAGGGGCGGGACTTCCTATGTCTCAGACAGGCTCATGGAGGCGGGGCATGAGCGCCCAAACGGGTGTCACCTCACCACGGAATAAAAACAGCAGCACGAACCTCAAAACTCCAGGTAAGATGATGGGTGTGTTTATGAGTTAGACAGATAAATGTGTTTTTGAATGAGGCAGGTGAGTGTGTCTTTCAGCAAGACAGGTGGGCGTGTCTTTCAGCAAGACAGGTGGGTGTGTCTTTGAGCAAGACAGGTGGGCATGTCTTTCAGCAAGACAGACGGGCATGCCTTTGCGTGAGACAGATGGGTGTGTCTTGTGGAACATTATTTGTTGCCTGCACTATTGTAACGATAATTGCTTTCTCCTCCAGCAGGTAAAACAGATGATGCTAAGGCTTCAGAGAAGATCAAGACTCCCTGCAAATCTCCCAGCATGCAGCGCTCTCCATCAGATGTGAGCAAAAGCAGCGGTGATGAGGGTAAAAAGTCTGGCATCACCCGTCCTCCCCCCACGACTGGCTCTTTTGGATTCAAGAAGATCCCAGGTGCTACAGAACTAGCAGCACCCAAGACTTTGTCCCCCAAATCAGCTGGGAAAGTGGGTGGGACCACATGTGTGGTGGGTGGAGCCAGGAAAACAAGCCTGGATGGGTACCGTCATCATGATGATGGGGTCCTTCTTGGCATTGGCGGATCTAAAATGCCGCTTCAGTATCGCTCACTTCCACGGCCGGCTAAATCCTACCGATCCATCGACTCTTCCACAGTGAAAGGGGGTGGGGTTGTGGCTGGGGTCGTGACTGGGGTTGTGACAGGGGGTATGGCTGGGGGTGGGACTGGGGGTGGGGCCGGACCTGGGCCTGGACCTGGACCCGGACCTGGACCCGGAACAGGGGCTGGAACAGGAGCTGGAACTGGTACAGTAAGTGGTGTTTCAAAAAGGAAGGATGGAGGGAAGACGGAGTCAGGGAGGTCAAGTCCAGTCACCGTAAATCAGACCGATAAAGAGAAGGTTTCAGTGTCAGAGCAGGAGGGGGCAGCACTGAGCACATCACCTAAATCCAGCCCAACATCCAGCCAATCAGGACTCAGACAGCCTGGATCCAAATATCCCGACATTGCCTCACCCACCTTCCGCAGGTAAGAATTTTGACAACATTTACTGCATTAAAGTTTGAGGTCTACTAAATAAATGGCTAGCTAAAGCTAAATAGTAAGTTAGCCACATAAACAGTGAGGTTGTGTTATGCTAGCTAGTTAACCACAGAGTGACTTCTGGTGTAATGTTGGCCAAATGACCTCAGGCCCAGTGAATCAAATTATGTAATTAGCTCCCTCAGGGCCATGTTCAGAATCAGTGACTCAAATTTGAAACTTATGTTAATGTTTATGTGGGAAGAGTTTCTGGTATTCAGAGTTGGGTTGCACAGCTCGCCTGTGTGCAGCTCACATATCAGATGTTCTGCTCAGAAGCATCTGAGATGGTTTTAATAGTGTCTAGACCACTGCCTTTAAGTATCAGCACTTGCCTTTAAACCCGGAAAAAAGATAAGGGTAGGAAAATGTGGACTCATCTCTGAATATGATGAGAAAGTGTGCTTGAGAGAGAATCAGAGCAAAAGGGACAGACTGTGAGAGACAGACTGCTGAATCATGCTGACATTTTTCTTGGGCCTGTGTGGGAGAAAAATTGAGACATTCAGCATATCAAGTGATGGATAGAAGAATTTATTATGTCTGTCACATCCTTGGAGTTTCTCTCTGTCCCTATTTTATATGTCTGCCCATCTTTCTCAGGCAACTCTGTGATTTTATTAATTATGAGGTGAATGCTGCCCCCTGGTGGGGGTAGACATACATGTCTGTATGTGGGTGTGACCTAACCTGGAACTTATTTAAGATTAAATATAAACTGTACCATTCTAGAAAACACTGATGTAGAAAAACCACATGTAGAAATGTCAGCATGGTATGGGAATTCTAACTCTGACAGTTCCTCAATCTCAGCCATCACTCCATTTCATTATTGGTCTGAAATCCTGACCTTGGGCCCATTATTTCCTAGTGGGTCATGATCTTATGCGATCTAACACAGCATATAAATCTGTCTTTATGATCTTTCTCTGTGTATCTCATTTAGGTTATTCGGCAGTAAGTGCAGCAACAGTAAGCCAAGTTCTCCAGACTCCTCTAAGTCGGCTCCCTTTGCCTCCCCCCTCGACTCCCCAGGCAGTGGAGGCAACAGAACGCCCGACTCTCTCTCTAATGCCCGTCCCTTCCTCAGCAGCTCATCTGCAGGCAGCAAAGAGACTCTGAGCAGCATTCATACCAGCTCACACACCAGTTTACACACCAGCTCACACACCAGCTTACACACCAGCTCAGAATCCATCGAGCTTCCTGCACCACATCATCAACATGCACCAAGGATCAAATCCACACTATCCCAAGGGTACGTATGTGGTCTGTATGTGCACTCATTGGAATGTTTTCCCTACTTTAACGCACCTAATTATCTTATTAACTTGTTTGTGTGTAATTGCATGTGATAGAGATAGTAGTGTGTTAATGTGTGTCTGAGAAGGTTATTGATGGACAGGTTAGTGTTTTCCTTCTCTTTTCGATAACAAGCTTGATTCAGTTCATCCTGTTCATTTGAGTATGTTAACGATGATGTTGATTTATTGGTGTTTTAGGATTTGTAAGTACCTACAAATAATATGTGTGCACACTTTTGAAGAAAAGCATTTACCCTATTGTCAGGCAATGATGCCACACCTATTTGTAGCCTGAAGTGCAGGAGAGTGGCCATGATTTCTGGGTGGGAGGGATGGCATTCCGTCAATTAGCATGACATTAACCAATTATGGGTGTCTCTGAGACGTGTATGTGGAAGAGGGTTGATAGAGCTTTGTTCTGGATATAGTATGAGCAGCAGATCGTGAAAAAAGATGCAGTACCTTAATGTGTCTCAGGGGGAGCATGCGTTTACCCTGCCTGCTTGATAACTGTTGTGCATTGGAGAGTGCTAGCTAAAGGATTTAGATTACCATATTGAAAGGAGGCATGAAGAAACGATACATACACATACTCCATGGGTAAGGCACTGATCAGAAGATTGAGAGTTCAAATGCCAGGACTACCAATTGCAAATGTTTGGTTCAGCTCAACTGCTCAATTGTATCCTGTCTCAGGTAAATGCATAATAGAAAATGTGGAGGCTTGAACTAAAGATCACTCATCTGTGCCTTGTATATACTGTATGTAGTCAAGCAAAGCATAGTGCTGGAACAAACTGGGATGGAGGAATCTCTGCGCCAACAAGAAGATCTTTATTAAAGTGCTCTATGTCTGGTGCTGGTGCTGGTAAGAGCCACTTGACCAGAGTATTGTGTCTTCTTACAATAGAAGCTACTGAAGGAAGAATAAAGAAGGCCAGGCATTGGATGGACGTTTGTTGGAGATACAGATGAACCAAAGGCTTACTTTGTAGATGGTAGTAGCAGAGTTGAATCTGACTGGAGAACTGACCAGTGTGCTGTGGCTTCTTCCCACTGAAGAGAATGTGAAGGAACATGTGCTAGAAACTGAACTGAGCCAACAAGGGAATGCTTATCACTATTACAAGACAAAGTGGTAGATTGACAAATTGGAATCAGGGTCATTGATACTAAACTTGATGAGTCTGCTGACAGTATCAGATGGTATTGTTCCTGTGACATATTACCCCAAGTCAGGATCTGCCAGGACCTGAGCCGAAATGCATCAGCAACACACTCCATGGATTGCAGATTGGATAGCAGTCACCTAAAAAGAAGCTGCATACAGAAAACCAAAGAGAAAGATGCCTATTATATTCCCAATGCATTCCGGACAACCTGCTGCCAAATAGGAATTACACGGCATGGAAGAAGGATTGATGTATGGGTGGGGGACAGAAGATTATGTCGAGATTCTCTCTCAGAACTTCACAATCTCAGACATGAAGGTATCACATTGTACCTGTCCTTACCCCTGGGATTGCCCCTGGGATTAATGTGTATCTTTTACCTGGGAAGGTGCATAGTTAACTCAAAGCTATATAGATGTATAAAGATATGTACTAAAGGTACAAAATATGTTCCCTTGATGGTACCACCTTAGCAACCATGAAAAGAATGTTTTGGTATCTGAGATTTCTGAGAGTAAACAGTCGCACATGAGAAAAAAGTTCTAAATTGTACCTTTCAGAGTAAAATGGTTATTGCTAGATTTACACTCTGAAATAAAGGATGTAGTGTACAGTATTATTAAAACATTATTCTAACATAAGGAGTGTTGGAGGAGTGTTATTGCCAATTGGTGTTGGAGTAAAAATGTTTAATCTAACTTAGGACGTCTACTGTTTTGTTTTGCATCACCGCTGTCAGGATAACGCTGATTTTCTGAAATACAAAAATGTGACTAAACTACTGCAGAACGTGTGTGTGTGTGTGTGTGTGTGTGTGTGTGTGTGTGTGTGTGTGAAAGTCTCACTCTGTTGTGTTTTCCTTCTGCTTTAACAGCATGACTCTTGACAGAAACACACTGCCCAAAAAGGGATTAAGGTACTAATATGAACACCAATAGATATATATATATATTTTTTTTAACTGATAACATGTGTATATATATTTTAAAATTTAGTAAATCTTAAACCGTTTGTTGTCAGAAACTAATTCTAACCTCAGACAGCTCACTGGAAGGATTACAGATGGTGTGTGCATGTGTCAATAATAACAATACTGACGCAGCAATAATGCAGATATTAACGTGTTTTAAATATATTCCGCTATCAGACATCCTCCTTCCTCCAGACAGATGTCTCATGAAGAAGGTAAAGAATGGCTTCGCTCTCATTCCACGGGAGGACTGCAGGACACGGGGAGCCCCCTCTCCCCCCCAACCGGGAAATACCACTACAGCACCCTGCGTGAGTGCGCTGACAGCAGGCCTGATTACTTTATTAGTTTGTCACAAGTGTCACATCAGAAATACAGGAAAACAATCTGGAATTATTGTAACATTATCATTGTAAGAAGATCAGAGATATGTCAAGATCAAATCAGCTGCTTCCATTGTTCAGAATTATTATTCAATTAGTTTTAAATGGTTTATACGTATCACAATTTATCACAATATCGATATATGTCGCCCGGAGCTGCTGTGAAGAACCAGTTTATACACTATTCACATCATGTAATTCAGATATTATGCTACCTTTACAAGCCCAAAACAGCGAACAGGCCAAGTAACGCTAATAACGATGAAACTGACGCTAACACCTGGATCGGTGTTGAGATTCATGGTCACTTTGAATATGTATTATTTTTTAAAAATAACCGCGAGGTGTTTGAGCTAAACAGAATGAAGTGATTGACCAAAAATAATAATTTTGCTAATGGTAATGCTGCTATCAGCCGATGCTAACTGTAAAATTCCGCTCATGTTGGAGTTTGTGTAGTATTTTAGGCCTAAAATTAAAACACCAACAACCTTCGATGTTCCACTGAGGTTGTGAACATTACAATTGTGTGTGTGTGTGTGTGTGTGTGTGTGTGTGTGTGTGTGTGTGTGTGAGCTACAGAGAGCCCCACC
>JAQMYM010000004.1:330024-349833 GCA_030014255.1 Parauchenoglanis ngamensis
TCGGCAACATATATTGGAGCGCGCACACCCGTGGGAAAGGTTCATGGAGTTTTATTTTGAAATTGGGCTCAAATATAGAGACATTAAATCAGTGTTCTGCAGTAGGCACGGTTTTCTCATATGTGAAAGACATCTAAAGAGAATACTTAACGCAAGGGGACACACTCACCACAAAGCGTAGGCTATACCGAGCAGCCCTGCTGAATTCATTAGCAACCAGGTGCAGTACTCTGGCAGCTTCACGTTACCGGTGTTGTGCACTAAAATGCCCCCCTCATTCAAAAAAAACAAAACAAAACTCATTCATGGGATGACACTGACATGTAGGCTACCAAACAAACTGAGGCTTCGTTCATCATCGGTCACATGGTTTTCTCTTTAAACCGAACGAATGTCTCTGTCTGAGTGTTCTGAGATTTATTCTAAAATTATTATTACAACAATAACCAATAAAGAAACAAGAGATCAGGTGGAGTCTATGGGTCATAGGCTTGATGCAGTTATTATGAGCAAGGGACATGCAACAAATTTTAGCTATTTTTGATTCATAAGCAATCAAAATTTGGAAAGCATTCTGTTCCAATACTTTAGCTCACTTGAAAAACTGGGTGGTTTGATACAAAATGTGTTCTGTTCCATCCACCAACTGCCATATGATTGCCAGAAAAGGAGCGACAGTGACGACACCAGAGTCTGTGTTAAAATTTCAGACATTTTCAACTCAAGGCGCACAGAGCAGCCACACAAAAAGGCACTGGCTGCAATGTTTTCTCTCTAGTGGCCACATGCACTCTGTCCTCATTGGGAACAACAGAAAAAAGATGCTGGCATGCAAAAAGAAAACACTGTGTGGAAACTCACCCTGAACCATGTGTGTCCACTAGAGGCAGTATTGCGCGAGTTGTACCAGAGTGAAGCAACTAAAATAACTCATCAAAACGGACTGATCGCTTTTTATTTAAATTATATCTAAGCTTTGCAACAACATTCAGCTCTGAATAAAAATGAATAATATACATTTACATACCAAATCAACCAGGTGATCTGTTGTTTTCCTGGACACTGCATCAGGAACTGGGACGTCCTCTGCAGTACAGTGGATGATCAGGAGGTATAACCTCTGGAGCTGCAAGATCATTAGCTGTAAGTGGTTTTATCAGAATGGGCTCTAGAGGCCAGACCCAACAATGGCCTTTCTGCTGTACACAAAAGCATGCAAACGTTTACATCCAAACATTACAGCCTAAAGCTCTTTCTCAGTTTCTCAGAAAGTTTCTTCAGCAGCTGGGATTGATATTGAAGCATAATCTATTGCCTTATATCTGCACCTAGGCCATTCTTCAACACATCTACTGGTAAGCAATGCTCTTTGCTGGGATTGTAGTAATAGAGGACGGGTCCATGGGTACAGGACATGTCACTTAAAATGGAAGTTTTGCTCATTCACTAACATGGGAATTAAAATTGCAGCCAGCCTCTAGTCGGCCTCAGGGACATTTCGGCTTCAGATTTACACCCGTTACACCCGTATGTACCCTCACTGGGTGAGTAGTGGCTACCAGTAGTGAAACTGTAGTGAAACTAGGAAAGATACTATTATTATCCTGTTTTTAATGCATGTGTTATGTGCTGATGAACAAGATGAAATGATTCTGTAGGAGAAAATTCTCTTAAATGTGTCAGCGCAAATGTAGGGAATTCTCAGGCCTCAGTAACGTGTTTGGAGTCGGGATGGTTATAATGTATTCATCCTTATAATAAACCCTGGATTCTGTAGAGCAGCTCTGAACTCCTTCATGTTCAGAGTCTGTAATCTGTCAGTATTTACAGACCCTGAACACACAGGATGCTCTCACTGCCGTGAGGAGACGTGAAACAGGAAATAAAACAACCACTGAAGTGAGAATAAGTGGAACAGGACACACGCTCTGATCTCCTGATTCCACTGAGTCAAAATGTGATCTTTAATATTGATCTAACAAAATATCAGAAACAACCTGCCAAAGTATATAGACATAAAAAAACAAGATGTTGAGGGGTAAAATCCCATTTTCCAGAGTCCATTTCAAAAGTGCATGGTGTATAATCATGTCATGTTCTACCTTCACTATAGTCTCCTACCTTTCAGGATGTGTTGAGTGGCTCAGTTTGCTCCTTTTTTTGTGTTGTTCACATTTGAAACTGTAAATTCAAGACATTCTAGAATTCCAGATTAAATGTTACTCAGTGCTGAAAGCAAAAAGCTCAAAAGTCCTTTATATTAAATTATAAAATGTTTCTCAACACTGTTCTGAAGTGAAACCTTCCCTCATTAATGTGTTAAACCCAGAAAGACTCTGTGTGTGTGTGTGTGTGTGTGTGTGTGTGTGTATCAGGTCCCCGGTTGTTCCTGTCATGTCCAATGGAGGTCGACGGTTCTCGTGTGTGGTTCACGGATCTGTGGAATTTCTCACTTGTGCCCTATTTAGTGGAGGCAGTGAGGGAGGGGCTCCAGGTACACAGACACTTACACACACACACACTTACACACACACACACACACACACACACACACACACACATGTGTAACGTCTTGCTGTTTCTCTCTCTCTGTAGCTCTATGGTAAGAGAGCTGTATGGGAGGATCCCTCCAAGTGGGTGATTGACAGCTCCCCGTGGAGCTCCACACCCCTGCAGCGTGACAGCCAATCACTGCTGCCGCTGCGGCCGGAGGATGTGGGCTACGATGCATTCAGCTCGTTTAAAGACGGAGCTTCACCGAAACAATCACACAAACACACGGCACAGAGCGACAGCGACGGAGACCCACTGGTACACACACTTTAATCTCTCTCTGTGTGTGTCTGTGTGTGTGTGTGTGTGTGTGTGTGTGTGTGTGTGTGTGTGTGTGTGTGTGTGTCTGAGTGTGTACTTCTCTGTTTTATCCACATAGTGGCACCACTGAGACAGAATAACACTGACACTCCAACACTCCTCACTCAGATCTGTATCGTGTGATCTGATTGGTTAAAAACAGCAGCACACATATGTACAAAGAGAACCTGAGTATACTTCTAATTCATTTTTACTAACAATTTCATTTTTAAAGCGTTATCTAACAACAGAGTACTTGTGTGAAAAAGTATTTGCTCCCTTTAAATGGAAGAAATGGTTCATATTGTGTGAAATTTATTTCTTTAATTTTGCAACTAAGCTATGAGGCTAATGTGGCTATTGCTATGGTGTGAACAAGTGTAACACACTTGCCTCAAAACTTTTTTAAAAAATTTGAAAATGTGAAAAAGCATTACATTTTTCTGTCATTTTTGTTAACTTCAAAAAAAAAATGGTGGCTGTGGATTTTGTTACATTAGCATCATTAGCAAGAAAAAGCAAAATAAGAAAAATTGGAAACACAAAAAATGCATGATTACATTTTATAAAATTCACTGTACTTCTAAGGCAAGTTATTACACGTAGGTGACATTTTTGGTAAGTTATTTTTCAGATTTTTTTTTAAGTTATTTTTTAGCTAAATTGCATCTATATCTTCTACTTTTAGAGTGTAATAATAAATATGTCAAAGCTCCACTAAAAAATGTTTATTTCACTAGTTGTTTTTTTATGAAGGATTAAGCTCCGCCCACTTCACAATCATGTGATGTCATATATCTAACGTTTCCTTTATATACCTTCCCTTATAAACCACACTAACTACAGCAGAAACACAGTAAACATACAGTAATGATAATTTCTACATTTAGAACCGGAAATCCCAGCTTGCTGAGCTGCATTCAATAAATTTTACATATTCGTCACTTTCTGTAATTAGAAGGATATTACAGAAAGAGTTCCCCAGTTGGTGATTACTGTTGGACTGACTGTCTCTCTAAAAGTCTCTCTCCCAGGTGAGTGAATCACAGTGAAACAAACATTTTAATTCTACCAGCATTAACAGACTCGATTTTCAGTTACTAAGTTTGCAAATTTATCCTTATTTAATTAGACTTATTTGCATAAATAAACATTTTTGAAAATTCTCCAATGTACAAAATAAAAGTCATCTTTGTTGAGATGAATTGAGATGTCTGTTTTTTATTAACAAGCAATTAACCAACAATATTTAGGGGGCAAATACTTTTTCACAGCAGTGTGGAATCAGCAGGAAGCATTAGTCAGTAAGAGATGATAAGGATAACACTGACCTCGGCTCACTGTCTCTTCTCATGTCTCTCCTCAGACGTTCAGAGATTATAAGGTGATAAAAACTTCCACTGTGATCAGTTCTCCATCAGCACACAGTAGTCTAGTGATGTACACGTGTGTGTGCGTGTGTGTGTGTGTGTGTGTGGGTTGGTTACACCACAGTGTACTCAATTATTTATAGTACGTCAACATTAAATGTGGTCATATTTCATCAGGGATCAAACACTGATCTGATTTTCTGACTTTCAGACTCCCGCTGTGTGACGTGAGAACACACAGTGCTGAGATGATCTGAGTAAACATGGTGTCTGGTTGTAGAAATATAATCTGACATGGTGTTTGGTGACCGATGAAATAGAAGCAGTTTGAGGTGGTGTTTTTTGGTGTAACGTGGTGTTTATTGGTGAAATGTGGTGTTTATTTAAACGGGGTGCCGTTTGTGAAAACTGTTTAAAGTTTATAGGTGTAATTTTTCCATCATTTAGCACAATTTTCATACATGTAAAGATAAATTCATTCTAAAAACAGTGTTAAGATTCCTCATGTTAGTTCTTGCTGTCTAAATGTTAAATATTAAATCTAAATGTAAAATCTGAAAAAAACAAAAAAATGTAAAATGAATTTATCTTTAAATGAATGAAAATTGTGCTAAATTATTTAAAAATGACACCTATAAATCATTAAACTGTTTGTATAAAAGGTGCCCCATATTTATTGGTGTAAAGTGGTGGGGTTTTTGCTGTTTATTGGTGTAAACATTTCGGTTGAAGACATCTTCCATCTGTCTGTATGTGGGTGTGTGCGTGTGTGTGTGTGTGCGTGTGTGTGTGTGTGTGTGTGTGCGCGTGTGCATGTGTTTAAATGTACGTGATTGTTTCACCAGTTTTAAATTTTCAGGACATTTTCAGATCTTAATAAACCAAACTGGTCTTTTATTGCTAATGCTCTTAAATGTTGGTTACATTTCCGTATTCAGAGTTGAGTTTCTCGAGAACAATCTGGCAACCTCAGAGGTGTGAACTCCACGCAGGTGATTTTAATAAACTGAACACGGAGCGCAGAAGAGCAGCTGCGTATCCGACTCTGAATGCGGTTATTGAAGTGAAAGCGTGTAGTTTTTGCGCTGTGTTATGAATAATAAATTGCTCTGAATCTTTCTTTCTTTCTTTTTGTCTTTGACTCCTCCCCTTCAGATGAATATGCTAATGCGACTACAGGAAGCTGCTAACTACTCCAGTGCCACTCAGAGCTGTGACAGTGACAGCGCCAGTCACCATGACGATGTTTTAGACTCCTCCCTCGAGTCTGCGCTTTAAGCCCCACCCCTCTGTGAGGAACCAGGAAGAGCTAGCTTTCTTCCGGTTGGATGTGAGGCAGAATAAACACCAAGTGAAATGTGCAATTAGCAACGGATTCCACTTCTGGCCAAATTGTTGGTCACTGACAAGCAAACAAACAACTGGAAGTTTTGTTACTTGCTTCTTTTTGTCGCGGTTCGGTCGGCGATATCATTGTTATTTACACAAGCCGGAGTATTGTTTTTCAGTCGACTTGTTCGACGCGTTGGTGCTGCTGCGGTGCCAAAATCCGTTTACGTTTATACACCAACAAGCACAAGCGGGCCTCGTCTCATTTCTGCTACTGTGAACCCACTCCGTCAGCACTAGCGTGTTTATCAGTAAAGCGTTCATCATCATTAACACCTGAACTGAAGCTTTAACACACAGCGGTGTTTTCACTTTTATTCAACTGCCTGTAGTTCCCTTTTTATCCAGCAGGAGCGCTGGCGTGCTGGATGACGATTATACGAAGCGGAACGAGTGGACGAGTCTGATTACGGTGCTTCTTTGCTGCCTTAAATGTGCTGAGCGCTAGTGGACTTCTGCAGATTTTAAGAAAATGAAAAAAGCCTTGTCTTTTTTCGAAGAGGACGGAAATGTAAATCAATAAATGCCACGTTTGCATATTTTATTTTTGTTACCTCACGAGTGAGTGTTGGGTTTTGGACGCAGCGTTATATAGACCGGTGCACGTGTATAATAAACCAGATTAATATGGAATTTATGGAACCCCAGTTGAGCTGGGACGAACTGAACTCTGAGGACGAGCACAAATAAGACAAGTTGCTTTGCTAGCATGCTGTTTTTACTTCTGTCGTCTGTGTGTGCGTGTGTGTGTGTGTGTGTGTGTGTGTGTGTGTGTGTGTGAGGTTCAGAATTTGATGTCTTGCACATTTTCTCAGATTCATTCTACACAGAGAGAAAACTAAATATGGGGAATTGTTCACTAGCAAAAAAAAAAAAATTGTAAAGTTTAATATTAATGCTAAAGGCTAACGTTGCTATAAATCCACAGTCCGTGGATGAATGATGATGATTATCAGAGTTGTTTTTGAGTAGAACCATAAAACTATCCCAGGCTCGTCAGATTAAACAGCGTTAAAGCACTTTTCCTTTAGAACACACTGTACATGACGCTTTTTTTAAGATCACAGCTTCATTTTATCAGGAAAAATAAATCTGAATGGTTTATAAATGTAAAAAAATATGATCTTTATAGTTTATGGAAATGATTTATAAATAAAAAAAAATGATCTTTACGGTTTAAGGTGCAGAATTGTGTAAAATCGGTGCTTTATTATTTCAGAGATTCGGGCTGTCGGACAACGCCTGCTTAATGGAAACCCTGACAGTGTAAACTAAAGCGAAACGTGTCCATCAAACCCAAGCAACCTGTTTATTAACACTCCTGGAAAACATCGCTTTTGAGGTGCCGTTACTTTCTTTAAACGACAGATGTCTTAAATCTAAACTGAAAATAAACCCTTTAACGAATCGTATAGGCAACGCAACCACGACTCCGATCTGACGTTCCCGAGTAACCGAGACGGTGCCAGGAATCACAGACGCCTCATATTCCCGATCCGTAGCGCCATGATCACTACCTCAACATTACCTGGCCCTTATTTTCCTCATTTCCAAACGTAATTCTACTGAGATATCAGTGACAAATAAGCATCCATCTCCTAACGGTGTAGAAACGCTGGCCGTGTTAAAGGCGTGGCTCTGCACCTGCCTCGCGCTGTCGCCACGGCAACGCGCACAGCGGCCGTCTCACACACGTTTTACACCGAACTAAGCAGATCTAGGTTTTACTTAAAACGACACAAAATTTACCCTTTTTACGACAAGGAAATGTACCCTTCAGCGCATGCCGAGACCGTACTGTAATTATTACACTGAAAAGAAATCTTCCTTCTATACATGAAAACCTTTTAAAAGATATAATGATGTGATGTTTCCAGGTTTTTTTTTAGTATTTTCTTCTATATGGTGTGGAAATAAATTTATAGTCATCAATAGACATGAACGCAAGCGTTTATCCAGCGCGGAACTGAGGACATGAAAAGGGGTTTTTTGTTTGTTTTTTTAAGGAAGAACGGATGTGAAATGCTGCCATGTGTTTAACGCTTTAACATCCAGGAGGTTCATTTCATCGGAATCATAATAATACAGTGAAAAAAAATATATATATATATAAAAAAAAGATTAAAAAAAAAAGGCAAAAGGTGCTCTCAGTAAGCGGTGCTTTAAAAATAACATAAATTAATTTTTATACTACTAATGATGATGATGATGATGATAAAGTGCGTGTTAGCGTGTTGAATTAGCGCCTCACGCAGTAACGGACAAAAACACGACATTGTTCCTGCTGCGTGTTGGAATTTCACGTAAAACCGCGACTTAAAGAGTTTTCCTTTCGCCAGGTCCGTTTCCAGAATTCCCTAAATGCTCCAGGTGCTAATGACCTCCGACCTTTCCCGCAGTGCCGCTCCTGCACTTTAACAGCTGAACCCGTCCCCTAAGACACCGTTTCCCCCACAGAGCCGCAGTTCGGCTTTCAAATCTTTTTAACAGTCCAGGAAGTGAAATTGTAAATATTTCCTGCACATTTTTTTCTTTTAAGAAACTTGCTCATTTTTAAAACACATTTTCTATAAGAATGAAAACGTCAGCCGTTATTTAAGTTATATGTTTTTCTGTGATTTCTGCAGAGGAATGAAATAGTTTTAAACGGTTTTTAAATTAAATGTGTAAAAACTAATAACACAAAGGTGCAAAATGACACAAAGCATTCCTGCGTTCATTTGATATCTTTTTCTTTTTTTTTTTATTTTTTATTTTTTTTACATTTTTTCATGTTTTTTAAACGTCGATAAAAAAATTTTTAATCCCCAAACTTCATCTGAAGCAAAGCAACAACAAAATACCGGAAGTGGTTGCAATTTGCACGACTTTTACATCTTTTCCTTCAGTTTTGTTTCCAATAATATAAGCGGTTAAAGTGTAAACGCTGCTGGATGTCACTCGCGGCCGCCGCTCGGCTCGCAGCGCTTCACCTTCTCGCGCTTCCATTTGTCGTTGTTTTGGTGGGATTTTAAGTTGTACAGTTTGAAACTTTTGTAAAATTCAAATTCTACTGAAAATCTTTGTGCCAGAATCTAAAGTGTTTCGTGAAAGTATCGTAAAAAGACAAATGTTAAGTATTCTTCCCCGGAAAGAAGTGAAATCTTTTTGCTTTGCTTTTAGAAATGAGGATTATCTAAATGTGATTAAACTTTAATCTCAGCTGCTAAATAAAGTCACGTTCTGGAGTTTAAGGAACTGAAAAGACAGGAATGTGAAGATGATTCAGTGATTATTGTAGATGATAAAAAGGTTAACTATCACAAAGCTGAAAGCACTTTAACACTGGAACTCACTTCATCATCTTCAGCTTCTCAGCTTTATTTCATTCAGGCCGTCTCGGGAGGAAATCCTTCCCAGCATGCACTGCAAACACGTGGTGCAGAAACCCAAGCTGCCAAAAACGCTAAACTTCATCTGGATTGGATTTTTGACCTTTAGTGACCTTTCCAACCTTGAGGTTAAAATCTCCATCACTTTCTTCTTATTTATTTTCTTATTTACAGCAAAGTTACACCATCAGTTATTCAGATCATTTCTGCTTCATAAAACCTTATACAATAATAATAATAATAATAATAATAATAATAATAATAGTAAGCAGGTGAGAATGGCTCTTCGGAGCGTACTGGTCACATGTCCATGCTCTTCTTGTCTTGTTTGTTTGTTGTCTTGTTTATTTTGTTGTCGTCGCGACTCTGTCTAAGTGAGAGTGTAACATTTATTGCGGTTTGTTTTCGGTGCGTAAATGTTTTATATTTTGTACATTTGTAAGTAACATATCATGTAAATAATAAGAGACTGCGATTTAAAATCATCTGGAGAATTTTGTAGTCTTTGCAAAATCAGAATAAATGGAGTTTGGTGTCACCTGAAATCCGTCTGCTTCCGTTCATTTACTTCTCCTTCCTTACTGATCGAAACGAACCCTCAGTGTTTACAAACGGCTGTAACACGTCTATCCATTCAAATAACATCACAAAAAATACAAAGCATCAAAAAACGAACACAAAACTGTTCAAATATTTGTAGCTTTTTGTGTAACTTGTGATTTTTTTCGTCATTAATGAAAAGTTCATTTAAAATCATTTGAATTTACACAATTAAACAATTATATCTCAAATATAAAATACAAAATATTGGAGAAAGTTTAATTATGGAACTACAATTATTGTTGTCTCTGCATTCTTTCTTTTATTTAATTAAAAAAAAAAGCTTTAAATTATTTTTAGATATTTAAGAACGTGCTGTAAATATATTATTAATTATAATGTGTATATATATATATATATATATATATATATATATATAAAACTATTTTCTATAGGTTTAAGAAAGTATATTAAAAGTCTAAAAAACTAATAAAATGTAATTGAAATAAAGTAGAAATAAAACAAAATTGAAAAATATCAGTTAGGAGGAAATTTAAGAGAAGTATACTTTTACTTGTTTAATACAATTATGTTAAAAATCCTACAACATATTTATCTTTTTAAAAATCCTCCCGCACTTCACACTCCAGTCCAGCTGGTGGCAGCAGTGCACAAGTTTTCCAGCACAAGCCAGCGTATGTAGGAGCCTTTAGTTAGTGAGTGGTGTGAGTTTTGTGAGCTTGGCGTTGTGTTTGGGATTCTTCCTGCGGTGGAAGAAAACCAGGTCTTAACCCTCAAACAGCCCTTTGGAAAAGTGAGGACCTGACAAAATGTCCTCACTCTGTTGGATAAATTCCAGTCCTCAGTATGTAGCAAGTACACACACACACACACACACACACCACAGAGTTGAAACCTTTCAGTTCGTTTGTTATTCAGAGGAAACCTGCGTGGAACGCTGACGTAGCTGTGAATCAGCGCAGGTGCTGGGTGAAACCGCAGATAACCGCAATGCTGTGACCCGTTATAACAATCGTACGCACCGCACAGCATCATGTCCTTTAGATGAATAAACATAAAAAAAGAAATTAATTACAAAATCACAGGAAGCTGCTGATGTCAGTTTTCAGTGCAGATGTTTTGCAAATCAATGAAATGCTGTGCATAACTGCGTAGACTGTAAAACACAAATGCGTTCTGTTTAATAAAGCATTACTGTAGTGCTGGCAGCTGGACACCTGTATACAGGACCCCTGCTTTCTTGTGTTTTAATTATAATTAAATTATAATGAGTAATAATTAATTAATTATAAACACATAAATCACAATTTAAAAGTAAAATATAATACAAGTTACATTCTATATGAATATAATAATTGTAATAATTGTATTATTACTATTATTTATTCATGTGTTTAGTTTAATAGTTTATTAATATAATTCATTACATTCTAATTAATGAATTAATTGTAAACATACTATTAAAAACAAATCACAGTTTTAAATTATATTGTAATATATTATAAATATAATATAAATATATATTATTTACAATATATAAATAAATAAATAAATAAATACATATATATATATATTGTAATAGTTTTATTATTATTACTATTATTTATTTATTTATTTATTTATTTATTTTGAATGCAGCGCTACCGTATTTTCGGCAGTTTGTTGATATGGTGTGATGTGGTGTATGGCAGAAAGGTGTGGGAGAACGGTGACGTGAGATTGTTACGGTAAAGCGCCTCGGCTCCACTCGAAACGTGACTAAAGTTTTTCAGTAGCGAGTATTCGAGTTTGTAATCGTTTTTATTAATTCAGCACGTCAGCCTCACAGTCAGTGTTTTATATTATGGAAAGATCCATATTTCTGTATTTGTTTTGAGAAATAACAACTCGATCAATCCCTCGCTTCTATTTTGTTTACTAACGACCGAAGAAGAATCGGCTGAAAGACTTGAGATGAAATTGCTATTGAATTCATTCTGGAAACGTGGAATCAAAGCAGCAGTCTGTAAATTACCCAGAGGGCCGTGCTGATAACCTCTGCAGTTTTCTGGCAGGTGAAATTATAACGCTTTCACACGTCTGCTGAGAACGCCCACGACATGCAGCAAAACAAAAAAAAACCCAGCAGAAAGTATTTCAGTGCTTCTCAGAAAGGCTTTTGTGTGATGAGAAATTACAGCTGAAGCTATATGTGGAAAATCACAGGGTGTGGGTTCTGTCATGGAAGCGCGCCTGAGCCCACGCTAAACACACCACTGCGGGGGGCACTTATTATTGATCAGATATGCTTTACGTTCGTTATAAAGTTAGCACTTTCTGACATGATTTAATTTGTTTTTAACGATCTAGCTTTGGAAGTGGTATAGCTACTAACTTTTGAATGCTAATGAAATTTTGAAGAAATGCTTAATTAAAAATAATGATTTGAAAAACATTTTGTTATGTGCTGAAAGAGTTCAGGTTCATTTTAATGGAAAGTAATGTGGAAATATGTGCAGCAGTATCATATCATGATAGATAATGATGATCATGATAACCTCGATGCCCAGACTCTTCAAACTGTTGTGAAAAGAAGAGGAGATGCTACACCATGGTAAACACGGCCCTGTCCCAACTATTTTGAGACCTGTAGCAAGCATCAAATTTGAAATGAGCTCATTTTATGCATAAAATTGTGAAATGTAGTATGTTTGTATGTATCTGTGTTCTGTTGTGAATAAAATATTGGCTCTTGTGATTTGAGAGTCTTATAGTTTTCATTTTATTCAAATTTAAAGAACGTCCCAACTTTTCTGGAATTCAGGTAGTAGATAGATAGATAGATAGATAGATAGATAGATAGATAGATAGATGAATATATAGTACAACCAAGCAAACACACAAATATCTCCACTCCAAATACAGTATCATGCTGCGGTCTATGTATCCTTAGCCAAGTACTGGCAGACGGGGTGCCAAAACTTTTGTGGAGGCCCCATTTTATGCTTTTCCCTCTCTGTCTGCATGTTACATAATGCTCAGTTGTGCGTTAGCCTGACTGACGGGGTGCCAGAACTTTGAGAATTCACATTAAGTGTATAAATTATTAACTGCTTCTTACAAAAAAAATGAAACAAACCACTGAGCTGCTTTTTGCGGTTTTAATAAAAGTCATTAAAGGCAGCGGAGCTCGCTAAGCCGTGAGCCGCTGCGTACGAGGCAGCAGCGAGAGTGTGGAGCAAAAACTCCGCCGGCCCGCCGCTAACGCCCAGAGTGAACCATGGAGTGTTCACAGGAAATCATTTCCACATCCTCCACGAGTCAATTATTCTGAGTAAAGAACAAGTGAGGCGTAAATCCGCTGCTGGTTAATGCCTCAGCTGGGATTATCTGGGATGGAATATTTCACTGGCTCTCTGCTTGTTTAACATTTGTCCAATAAAAAATGGTGCCGAGAATGTGGCGTGAATAGTTCATGTGTAAGTGTGTGTGCTTTTCATCCTGCTGCACTGCACTGACTGCACTAAGGGGCGGAGGCGCTTCCGTCATGCTCAACAATCACTCATTTACATATGTGTTTAAATAATGGCATAAAGTTTATGCAAAATAATAAATGGTAGAAAGAAGTCGTCTTTTATCATAGCACCACAAACTATTTAAATATTTACAAAATACCATAATTTCTCTAAGATATGCAGACAAAATTGAAGCAGTGGGTGTTGAATTGGGAAATAAACACAAAGAAGGCAGTTACAGGTGGAATAACTCATATTACTGTAAATATCAGCAGGAAAAGAGTAAAGAGAAAAACAAAGAGCAGAGAAGTACATTTACAGGAACAGTGGTGATCAGTGATTGGTCGTCAGGAACAGTGGTGATCAGTGATTGGTCGTCAGGAACAATGGTGATCAGTGATTGGTCGTCAGGAACAATGGTGATCAGTGATTGGTCGTCAGGAACAGTGGTGATCAGTGATAACCTCAATTGTTCCCTTGCACTAAGTAATGCTCGTTGCTCTGTATATTTATATGATCATTTGATCAGAAGAAGCCTCTCTGATTGGACGATGAGGACGAGAACGTTAGTCATTTCCTGTTTCTCGAGCTGTATTACCACCTCACAAAAGAACCCATTAGAATCACACAAAGCCTGGAGCTGAAAGGAGGACTCGGTGGAGATCACACTGTTCTGCAGCGAACACAGCCCACTGTACTATGGCATGGGGGAAAAGTAATGGCACCCTTAATATTAGGATTTGAAAAAAACCTGTCTGTAAAGACCAAACAAGATTGATCAGGAGCACTGTTCTGCCACTGCTAACACAAGGCTGAATGTATTACATGCTGTCTGAACACTGACTTTAACACCCAAAGCAGAGGAAAGAACAGAAAATGAGATTTGTTCTGTCACCCGTGTAACACCCACGCCAACGTTCAATTAGTCTCCTACAACCAGTTCAGACCGGCGTGTCTCAGCAACTCACACTGACTTTAAAATATGTTTATTAGCACCACCAGGAAGCATCATTCTGCCTTTAATCACATTCTTCTGAATGTTAATCACTTTAAAATAAGCATGTCATTTAAGCTACTTGTCTGTTTTAGTTTGGGAGCTATCTTGTTTACTAGCATGCTGGTTTTTGCTAGCCTGTTTACCACATGTTAGCCAGGCTGTCGCTCTGATGGAGCAGTGAAATGATTGTTTTTTTTATCAGTTAACATCTTCTGATTTGTAACAGATATATCAGTAACCTTGCAATTAACATAGTTAGCTTAGAGGGGGTTGGGGTAGACTTTTTATACCCACTGTATATATAGCTAATTCTGCTTCTAATTAGAACTAAAAGTAAAATGCTACACAGGCCACGCCCACAAGCGACACACTACTGTGTGATAGTGACTCCCTGTTAAGGCACAAATCTGGTGAGTTTCTTGTTCAACATTAAAAAATAAACATAGCAGAGAAACTGGTCTTGGCTTTTATTCTGCAAATGAACTCCACTTCCGTGTTCTAACACTTTAAAACGCTACTTCTAGACTTTTTACTAAACTCTAACATTGCAGAAACATTTCCCGGATCTTCCTCTTGCCTGCCCTCATCATCCTCCTTTTCTTCCTCAGTATGACGCGAGCTCATTGGGAGGTGTTTATCAAAGTGTTTGCCAGCATCCTTAAAGAAGTTGTTACGCCTCATAACAACAGATCGATGAGTCGCGCCGCTCCAGAAACGGAGCCTGGTTTGCCTTTAATAGCTTCATCTACTGGCTCTAAGCAGGTAACAGCTGCTGAACACAGTGACTGAACACTGCTGTAGAACAGATATTAGTATTGTTACGTCCTGCAGGTCTGATCCATATTGATCCAGGTGCAATAATCACCAATAGATACATACGATCATGACACTTATGGACAGGGTTTGTTTTTTTAAACGATTGTACTCGAGATCACACGTTCACGTTCATGTTCATGCAGGTCCAGATGTTAAGCCTAGACTTTATTCACTGTGTTATGATCCCATATTTGGGATTTAATGCTGTTTCTCATGAACAGAAATTACATGAATTATTTACCACATCATTCTTTTTCTTCAGGTTTTGCTGATGTTGCTTGTTGCTTGGGGTTTTTGTCTTGTGTTTTTGCCTCACTGGTGTATCTGAGCTCTTAGAATGCCCCTGGATGTGTTGGTGTAGTATTTATCTGTTGGGTTGGGGGTGTCCCCAGCCATTTTGGGTCGGTGTTTTTGTGCTGGTTGTTTTCAGGTTTGGGTTTTCACAGTTGCTGTTTCTGTCGTGATGTTTTATGGGGCCAGAGCTACAATGTTCACTTATTTACATCTTGTTTTACTCTCATTGGCTCTCATTTCTTTTTCCCTCTGTCCTATCACCTCCACCTCTACCTCTCTTCTTCCTCTGGATTTCATCCCCTGAGCCGCTCTGACAGGCAGCGCTGATGCCCACTCATACTTACACTGAAGCATCGGTCAGGAAACGGATCAGCAGCCACCTCCTCATCCTCCTCTCCGAGACTGGGCGATGACAGGAGCTCGGGCCTGGTGTCACTTCATCCATCAGACAATGACAGCCACGTGTCCTGTCCCCTGATGGGACGTCACTGATCTGTAAAACAGTCAAGAGAAAATGCGCTGCAGGCCAGGACAGACTTCTTCCTCTATCTCTCTCTCACTCACCCACTTACTCACTTTCAATTAAACAGAAATCTCTCTCAGTTTTTCACCATGCCATCCTCATGGCCAGCGTCTGTCAGAAAGCCTCGACTGAATGCTGTGTGACTAATTAGTTTTGCATTAGTGTTTCAGGACCAGCCCTTTCTTTACAGTCTTTAGCCCTATATTGTAAAATGATGTATCCTTTTGATTACTGCTACTGTGCTTAGTCACTTAGCATGCATTTTCACTTGGGAGAAGTCTCTCATCTATGTGGGTTGTAACACTTCCTGTCTTTTGGGCAGGTCAGCACTTTGGTGTGTGGAATTGGAACAGTGTTGAATGAAGAGCAGTGTTTCTGGCTGGTGCTTTAGCTGGTGATGTTTTGTGGCTTGTTTTTGTGCTGGTTTCTGTAAGCTGGTGTCTGTTAGTCCAGTGTTCTTGTGCCAGTGTTTTTGACTTGGTGTTTGCTGACCAGTGTCTTTGGGTTGATGTTTTAATGCTGGTCTTTTGTGTTAGTGTTTGTGGTGTCTTATTGTGGTTGGGATGATATTTGTCCAGCAAGACGTTTTAGGTCAACGTATTTACATTAGTTGTTGTTGGGCTGGTATTTATTAACCGGTAATTCTGAGCCTGTGCTTTTGGCCTGGTGTGAACTGGCCAGAGATTATGAGCCTGGGTTGTGCACTTAGGGTTGGTGTTGACCAGTGTTTGTAAGCCAGTTTTTTAGGGTTGGTGTTGACCAGTGTTTGTAAGCCAGTTTTTTAGGGTTGGTGTTGACCAGTGTTTTTGGGTTAGTGTTGTAATGCTGGTGTTTATGGCCAGTGTTTGTAGACCAGTATTCTGTGCTATAGTACCTGATCTGATCTTTGTCTGGCCATGATATTTAAGACAGATGTATTGAGGCCAGTTGTTTTGAGCTGGTGTTGATGGATGGTGCTTCTTCACCAGTGATTTTGGGTCATTATGAAGACTAAAAGCACAGCAGTCCCTGCTTGTCATCACAGAGATGAACTCTTCACTTTAACTGTCATTAATGGTGAACATTTACATCACTAGTACTAAGGTGGAGCTGCACGGAAACTATTGTTCCATGACTGAACGTTCATTTTTTTGGGATTGGTGTTTGTTGATTATTTGTGTTGTTGTCAAGGTTGTTTTGTGTATTGTTTTGATTTTGAAGTGTGATTTTTGACTCAGCTCTTTGTGGGCCAGTTTTGGGTTTAGGCCAGGTCTCTGTGGAGGAAAGGGCAGTTCTGAAGGGCACTGTGGAGGGTACAGCTGGTGCTAATGCTGCCAGACCTGCACAAACACAGCCAGTCAGCTGCTGCTGAGAGACCTTCTGTCCTCCAAGGAGTCACACTCATACATCTCTCATACACACCAACATCACTCTCTGCTCATCACTCGGTTTCTCTTCTTTCACTTTTTCTTTCCTTTTCTCTTTATTTCGCACCATACACACCATTTCCTCACATTCCTCTTGTTCTTCTTCTTTATATGGACAAACTCAAAGACAAAACACGATTTTGAAAAAAGAAATTCTAAAAAATGATGCACCAGGGATTCATTTATGGTTTATTGAGACTTTATATTTTCTTATTTTTAAGCATTTAATCTTAGTATCATAATGCTGACATTTATTCTGAGTGACAGCCTTAAGAATTTATTTCTCCCGTAATACATACAGCATTTTCTGTGAACACATTTACAAGACAGCGGTATGAGTGGAATAACATCAGAAGTAAACCACAAAACAGGTCTCGTTTGACCCATATTTTATTTTTGATCCCTGTAATAAGTAAAATACACTCCATTTCCACACCAAGGTTAAAGATTTTATGAAGCACCAGAGCACCCGAACCCGCTTTTACAGCACATCACACTAATTCTGCAATAAAGCTGACTGCAGTTGTGGGCCATAAACCAGACGCCACTCTGAGATCTAAATGTTCTGGGCCTGCAGTCAACTGACCACAACACAGCAATGAACATTAACATCAGTGCAGGTTGTAAGCAGAACGAGGGAGTGAAATGGCTGGGGTGGTGTCTGATTACTACAGCTCATCCCTCTGATCCGGGCAGTGATGAGCTCAAGCAGGAATTTCTCTAATTATTGAAGGCAATTATTACGACACACAGCTGGATTTATAGTAATAAACATCATGAAGGCCGAGAGATTCGCTTCGGACTTGAAAAAATAGGAGAACATCTGCGAGCTGAGCAGAGACACAATGGGTCTGTGCAGGATGAAGCATTCAGCTGAGAGATTTGTAGAGCAGAAACTTGTAGAAATTATGGAGAAGTAAGCACCAGGGATATCTGGACTGCTTTCAGGGGTAGAATGGTCTACTGCCAGTAATTAATAAGATTGTCATGTACATACACAACACTTATAGAACACGGTCCATTAGATGTTTTAATGTAACATGCCTCAAAAAACCCGCAGGAAGAGGGTCAGTTTGGTGTAAACTAAATGCAGTTAATGCAATTCCATGATAGAATAAAAGCTAAATATCTACAACTTTACCCGAAGACCTACTTCTGCACCAAGCACTTGAATTAGCACTTTGTTTATCTATTATTATTTTTTAAAATCCCTGTCTTATATAGTAACCTCGACAGTGTTTTTAGACTAATGTTGCTCTTAGTCCCTGACTTACTGACCTAGCATGAGGAAATGTTTTTGATGGAGCCTCCAAAGCTCTATCAAAGGGAGTCTGCTAAATGCTCTAAATGTAAATGTTAAATTAGCCTGGCCTGGAGCTTGTCAATATGAAGCACTGAATATGTATCAAATGTAGAAACACTGTTCACCTTGTGTAAGTCCACGCAGAAACACACTCTCCCACTCTGCATACGTACAATGGGGATGTTCCAGTCACCGTGTGGGTTTCACTCCATTGGATCCGTACTGTTATTTCAATAACAGCAAAAAGATGCAACAGGGTGTGGGGTAGATGAAGGATTCACCATCTGACGTTTCTGCCAAGAGACAAACCACCAGTGTACATCACTGCACATGCCCAGGCAACAAAAATTGACTATTAACTGCTGTAATCTCCTGTGTCCAGCATTGGGGTTATAATGAATAAGTGTAAAGAAAAAAATCCCTACAGCTATTTTGTATCAATAATTAAGTTACAGTTTCTCCTGTTCGAGTCCTAACTCACTTTGTACAACTGCAAAACCATGGATTATGTGATCCATTTGGAGGCCTGCAGTAACCCTGACTCTCTGCAGCCCCAGCTGACCTCATTCTGGGGCTCAGGGAAGAGAAAAGAGACACGGGTTAGTGCTGGTTAGACACATCAGGTGATACGGCACATCACAGCACTATTTTCACCTGTGCCTGCGTGGAGATCCCTCATTCAGCCAGCAGGTATGTTGGTCCACGTAGCACCACAGAGTGGAAACATCTTCTCTGTGGAGCTGCCATGTTGTGGGGTTTTGGGTGCAGGGAGTGACAAGGCCTGGGCCTGAACACACAGTCATGTGGTTCTCAAGTCTGTAAATTTGTACACCCAGAACCATTCTGCTGTGAGTTCTCAGGGTCAGGCCTAAGTCATTACCAGCAGGAGTCCAGGAGCTTCTGGATGAACACTTGATGAACACCGATCTTGTTCCTCCAGCATCAGCTCCTGGAACGTTGCTGCTGTTCATCTGGTGACAAGCCAGCTCCTGCCAGAGCTCCTATAGAAAACTGACAAGTAGGAACTTGAACTTTTATTTTCCATCTAACCTCTCCAAGGTGACACGCAGGTAATTCTGCGATGGCAGTTTTCCTCCTGTCTCTGTACTGAAGCAGCACTGCTCAGAAGAAACAAGTTAATGCACCAAACCACAAGCACACTTGCTACACAGGATAACCCACAAACTAACATTAGAGGAAACAGGATAAGACACAAACTAGCTTTGCGGGTTGTGTAACGGAAAGGCTAGATGTGGATTAGTTTTTATGTTGATTTTGTAGAGCAGCAGGTCAGGACAGCCAGATCAGCATGCAGTGTCTAGTCATTATGCAAAAAACTGCAGGATATGCAAGTTCAGAGCTCTGTGTGTGTGTGTGTGTGTGTGTGTGTGTGTGTGTGTGTGTGTGTGTGTGTGTGTGTGTGTGTGTGTGT